>JACBWW010002005.1:0-10732 GCA_020086605.1 Lanius collurio | reverse complement strand
CCCCCCAGGCTCCCCTCTGCCACCCCACAGCGCCCGCAGCCCCTCACTCACCATTTCCTCATCCTTGAGCACGGCCAGGGAGGCCCCGAGCTCGGAGCACCGAGCCTGAGTGTGGAAACCATGTTTTTACTAGAAAATGGACATATTGTTAAACAGGCATGAAATGGAAGAACCAGAGCACGTAACACAGAAGGACTGAAGCAGGTACACAGGGAAAAAAGTCCATGGGAAGGTTGAGAGAAAGAAACAACCTGCCTCGAGGAGGATGGGAACGACCAAGAAGCAAAGGAAGAAAAGGATAAGAAAATGCAGACTTGAAGGACAGTTGTGACATCCACGACAGACAATGTGACACACATTCAAGAACCAATCATAAAGCATTGTCTTGGTTTGAAAAGACAGATGTCTGTTAAGGAATAAAGGAGCCTCCCTTGAAGTGAAGGATGCAACCTCCTTCTCTCTGAATTATTATAATTTTAAAATTAATGGGATTTCAGGCAAAGATATAAAGAATAGGAATAACAGTTCTTTACTAAAATACAGATATATCAACAGGCCAACAAACAACAATAACTACAGTGGTGACAACAAACAGAAGCACAAACCCAGTGCAGCCTCTCTCGGCTGTCAGGCCCTTTCCCCTTTGGTGCAGTTCCAGTCACAGCCGGCAGGGGCGCTGGCGGCTCCCGGTGAGCAGGGCAGGTGCGATGGTTCCCCCGCGGCTGCAGGGGGCGCTCCGGAGCGAGCTTGGGGAGCACGCAGTGATGGCCGCCTGAAATCCGGGAAGGGGTGCAAGAAGGGCTTCACAAACCTCCTGGGCAGCTGATCTTGGGGTCTGTCCGAGCTCTCCTGGCCAGGCAGGCTGGGGCCGCAGTAGGAGCACAAATTCCGGGTGGCAGGCGAGATGTATCGAGCTGCGGAGCTGTGGTAGGAATCCCCGGAGGTCTCGGCAGGCAGGACAGGCAGGGCTACAGAGTAGGGAAGGCTGGAGGCAGCAGGGTCTGCAGCTCAGCTCCCAGTGAGGCAGGGAAGGACAGGTTTTGGATCCCAGGGTTTCTCCAGCACAGAGAAAAAAAACGGCAGGAAAACCCGCAGTGCTGATAAGAGTGGTCTGCCTGTCTCGCACCAAGTCTCAAGTGCCCAGCACACGCCCAGGTGAGGACAGTAGCTCCCAGATGGGCTCCTCCCCTCTGTGGCCAGTTCTATTGTTTCTCCCAAGTACCCAGCAATTTGTTGTCTTAGTAACATTTATGGGAGAAAATTCCTCAAGAGAAAGAAAGGGAACTCCCAAAACCCCAACATTATCCACCCCGAATTTTTCCCATACTAACATGTTACATCAAACATAACTCTTTTAAACTATATACACACATGCATCACTCGAATTATATACATATATACATATATACATGCAGACACTGGTACAAGTGCAGTACCATGGGTGTTACCCCACAACAAGGTCCCCTTGAGGTATGCATCGGGTCTCTCCATCTTTCTGCATCACCCACCAGGTGCAACCTGGTCCCTGTGCGAAGACAACCCCACGGATGGGTTTGTCTTTGCTCGAAGCAGAATTAACCCAAACGGTTTTCCCAAGCATACCTCTCATGTGTACTACTGGAAACTTATCCCCATCTGTTGTTTGTAGGGGTTCAGAGTGGGCAGGGCCTGCTCGGTTGGTGGAACCTCGGGTGTTAACTAACCAGGTGGCCTTTGCTAAATGCATCTCCCAGTTTTTGAAAGTCCCCCCACCCAGTGCTTTCAAGGTGGTTTTCAGCAGTCCATTGCACCGTTCTACTTTGCCTGCAGCTGGTGCATGGTAAGGGATATGGCACACCCACTCAGTGCCATGTTCTCTAGCCCAGGTGTTGATAAGGCTGTTCTTGAAGTGGGTCCCATTGTCAGATTCAATTCTCTCGGGGGTACCATGCCTCCAAAGGACTTGCTTTTCCAGACCTAGGATGGTGTTCCGGGCTGTGGCATGAGGCACAGGGTAGGTCTCCAGCCACCCAGTGGTGGCTTCTACCACGGTGAGCACACAGCGCTTGCCTTGGCGGGTCTGAGGCAGTGTGATGTAATCAATCTGCCAGGCCTCCCCATACTTGTATTTGGACCATTGTCCACCACACCACAGGGGCTTCACCCGCTTGGCCTGTTTGATGGCAGCACATGTCTCACAATCATGGATCACCTGGGAGATACTGTCCATGGTTAGATCCACCCCTCGGTCTCGTGCCCACTTATAGGTGGCATCTCTGCCCTGATGGCCTGAGGCATCGTGGGCCCATCGAGCTAGGAACAACTCTCCCTTATGTGTCCAGTCCAAGTCTATCTGGGACACCTCTATTTTTGCAGCCTGGTCTGCTTGTTGGTTGTTACGATGTTCCTCGTTAGCCCAACTCTTGGGGACATGGGCATCTACATGGCGGACTTTCACAGGTAGATTCTTCACCCGAGTGGCAATGTCTTTCCAGTCATCAGCAGCCCAGATTGGTTTTCCTCTACGCTGCCAGTTGGCCTTCTTCCACCTTTCCAGCCAACCCCACAGACCATTGGCTACCATCCAGGAATCAGTGTAGAGGTAGAGCCTTGGCCACTTCTCTCTTTCAGCAATGTCCAGAGCTAGTTGGACAGCTTTGAGTTCAGCCAGCTGGCTCGATCCACCTTCCCCTTCGGTAGCTTGTGCGACTTGGCGTGTGGGGCTCCATACAGCAGCTTTCCATTTCCGGCCAGCACCCACAATCCGGCAGGAACGATCAGTGAAAAGGGCATATTGTCTTTCACTCTCTGGTAGCTCATTATATGGTGGGGCTTCCTCAGCACGGGTCACTTGCTCTTCTTCTTCTTCTGATAGTCCAAAGGTCTCACCTTCCAGCCAGTTTGTAATTATTTCCAAGATCCCAGGGCGATTTGGGTTTCCAATTCGGGCGCGCTGTGTGATGAGGGCTATCCATTTGCTCCAAGTAGCATCGGTGGCGTGATGGGTGGAGGGAACCTTTCCCTTGAACATCCACCCCAGCACTGGTAGTCGGGGTGCCAGGAGGAGCTGTGCCTCTGTACCGATGACTTCTGAGGCAGCTTGGACTCCTTCATAGGCAGCCAAGATTTCCTTCTCGGTGGGAGTGTAGTTGCCCTCAGAACCTCTGTAGCTTCGGCTCCAGAATCCCAGTGGTCGGCCTCGAGTTTCCCCAGGCACCTTCTGCCAAAGGCTCCAGGACAGACCCTTGTTCCCGGCTGCAGAGTAGAGCACGTTCTTCACCTCGGGTCCTGTCCTGACTGGGCCAAGGGCCACCGCGTGAGCGATTTCCTGCTTGATCTGGGCGAAGGCTTGCTGCTGTTCTGGGCCCCAGTGGAAATCGTTCTTCTTGTGGGTGACCAGGTACAGAGGGCTCACAATCTGGCTGTACTCAGGAATGTGCATTCTCCAGAAACCTATGGCGCCTAGGAAAGCTTGTGTTTCCTTTCTGTTGGTCGGTGGAGACATGGCAGTGATTTTATTGATGACCTCGGTGGGAATCTGATGCCGTCCATCTTGCCACTTCACTCCCAGGAACTGGATCTCTCAGGCAGGTCCCTTGACTTTGCTCCTTTTGATGGCAAAACTGGCTTCCAGGAGAATCTGGATGATTTTCTCTCCTTTCTCAAATACTTCTGATGCTGTGTTCCCCCACACAATGATGTCGTCGATGTACTGCAGATGCTCTGGGGCCTCACCCTTTTCCAGTGCAGCCTGGATCAGTCCATGGCAGATGGTGGGACTGTGCTTCCACCCCTGGGGCAGTCGGTTCCAGGTGTACTGCACACCCCTCCAGGTGAAGGCAAACTGAGGCCTGCACTCTGGTGCCAAAGGAATGGAGAAGAATGCATTTGCAATGTCAATGGTGGCATACCACTTTGCTGCTTTGGGCTCCAGCTCGTACTGGAGCTCCAACATGTCTGGCACAGCAGCGCTCAGTGCTGGGGTCACTTCATTCAATGCACGATAGTCCACGGTCAGTCTCCATTCCCCGTCAGACTTGTGCACAGGCCAGATGGGGCTGTTGAAGGGTGAGTGGGTCTTGCTCACCACCCCTTGGCTCTCCAGCTCACGGATCATCTTGTGGATGGGGATCACAGCATCTCGATTTGTCCGGTACTGCCGGCGGTGCACTGTCGAGGTGGCAATTGGCACTTGTTGCTGTTCCACCTTCAGGAGTCCAACTGCAGAAGGACTCTCTGATAGTCCAGCCAGAGTGTTCAATTGCCCAATGCCCTCTGCCTCCACAGCAGCAATCCCAAATGCCCATCTGAGTCCTTTTGGGTCTCTGTAATAGCCGTTCCAGAGGAAGTCTATGCCCAAAATGCACGGGGCCTCTGGGCCAGTCACAATTGGATGTTTCTGCCACTCTTTCCCAGTCAGGCTCACCTTGGCTTCTAACAGGGTCAGCTGCACGGCCCGGGGCAGGAGAGGCACAGGGCAGGGCAGGCGCTGCCTCTGCTGCCACCGCTGTGCCCGCGGGGCTGGGGGAGCCGGGCCCCACCAGGGCACAAGGCAGGGCCCCTCCTCCATCCCTGGGCTCAGGGATTTGTCCCCATTGCTGCAGGGGACATCCTCTTCCTGCTGGGACAGGTCTTGGGCTCCGTCCTCTGCCCCTTGGGTCAGCTCCTTGTGACTGCTGTACTTCACTGGGTGCAATTCTCGTCCTATTTGCTCTTCCTTTGGGAGGATTTGGGACTTCTGCTCTGTCTCAGCTCTCCACAGAGAAACCTCTTTGTCCATGTTGGACACGTCAGAGAAGCTCCCCTCGTGCCCCTCGGTGTGTGACAGTGGCAGGCCTGACCTGCTCCCTGCCCCTACTCACTGCCTGCTGAGGGCCTGGGTGTGCAGCCAGCGGGGCTGGGACACGGCACTCGGGGCTGGCTTTGGTGTCTCTGTCCTTGTCTGTGGCTCTCGGACTCTGGCGCAGACGGATCCCGGGAGTTGCTTCCTCCTTCCAGAGTGGCTCTCCTGGGACTGGGCAGCCCGGGCCTTGCGGTGCCCCTAGAAACCCCTCAGCCAGGGTGGGGCTCTCTGATGTCACAAAGGTCTCTGGCCACCAGCCTGTCCTGTGTCACCAAGGGCCACCCTGGCAACCCAAAACCAAGGAGGCAGCCAGGAACGGGCCTGGAGCAGCCTCACCCCAGGGGACTGTGTTGGTTTTGCAGGGCCTGGTTTAATGTGGCGTGGGGGCCACAGAGATGGCTGCTGTGAGAAGCTGCTGGAGACTTTCCCCATGTCCAACAGAGCCATTCCCTGATGGCTCTGAAGATGGACATGCTGCTGGCCAAGGCTGGGCCAATTACAGAGGTTGGTAACACCTCTGTGGTTAAAGATTTAAGAAGAAAATCAAAATAAAGTGGGCATGTGCAGTTTTTTCCTAGCCAGAGAACAGGAGGAGGGGAGAAGATGTGAGGGAAACAACACGGAGACACCCCAGGGTCAGTGGAGAATTAGGGGCAGGAGGTGCTCCAGGTGCTGGAGCCGAGGTTCCTCTGCAGGCTGTTGTGAAGACCACGGTGAAGCAGCTGTGTCCCTGCAGTCCATAGGGATCCACAGGACATGCAGAGCTCCATTCACAGCCTGTGGGCATCCCCAGGGGATGTAGAGATCCACCCACAGCCCGTGGGAGAGGTGCCCACGCCAGGGCCCGTGGATGCCTGGAAGAGGCTGTGCTCCAGTGGGAGACCCGGTGGAGAGAGGGGCCCTGTTCCAGGCTGGAGCAGCCTGGCCTTGGAGGACTGAACCCCGTGCAAGAGTGACCCACGCCGCAGCAGTTTTGGCAGGACGGTGTGCCCTGGGAGGGACTCGCAGCCGTTTTGGCAGGACTGCTGCCCGTGAGAGTGGGCCCACGCTGGAGAAGGTCACGGAGAACTGTCTCCTGTGGGAGGGTCCCCAGGGGCCAGCAGGGGAAGGACTCCTCTCCCTGAGCAGTGGAAGGAAACCTCGGGTGACAAACTGAGCAAACCCCCACGCCCTTTTCCCTGCACTGTCGGTGGGAAGGAGGGAGGGCTTGGGGGAAAAAGGCGGTTTTATAAGGGCTTCTTTTACTTCTCATTATCCTTCTCTGATTTTGTCACTAATAAACTCACTTTGTACCTCTAAGCTCTGAGCCTGTTTTGCCCTTGGAATGTTCTCTCCCACTCCTTTTCTCAACTCAACTTCATCACATTTTTCTCTCCTCTGCCCAGCTGTGGCAGGGGAGGGTCAGTGAGTGACTCTCGTGGGTGCCTGGCGTGGGGCCAGGGCCAAACCACGACAGGCACTCATGGCCCTGCTGTGCCCAGAGCCCTGCGTAGGACCTGGATTGGCTCCAGATTTATTCCCAATCCAGGGAAAGGCTTGTGTTTTCCGTGGCAAAATCTGGCCTGGGAGCGTCCCACCGTGTGCTGCTCCTATTGCTCCAGGATGGGCATTCAAACCCATCCCTGGGCTGGAAAACCCTTTGCAGGCATGAATTGTTCCTAGGAGCCAACCTGAGCCTGGCCTGGCACAGCTGGAGGCCGCTCCCTCTCATCCCGTCCCTCATTCCCTGGGAGCAGAGCCCAACCCCAGCTGGCTCCAACCTTTCCGGGTTCCAGCTGGGAACTCTCCCGTGGGTGCTGGGGCTGAGCCACTGCTGCTCCCAGGGCACTCCCTGGGACTGAGGTGGAAAATGCATCAATGGCTCCGAGAGAGGAGAAGGGAAATCTGGAGACTCTGCTCTTGAGCCTCACAAATTTTATTGGAAAATGGAAAAATTCTTCCGGAGTTGGAACTGTGTTCTATTCAAGCTACTCTGCATGCATGGTTTTGTATCCTACACTGCCATGTAAATACACAATACGTGCAGCAATGTGAAGAAAGCCGCCAGGGCCCCTTGTATGGCCAAGGAAGATCCGTTTATTGCCAAAAATCCCCCCTCGTTACAGCCTGTACCTCACCCGAACCCAAAGCGCAGCCCAACAGAACGGAACAGCAGAAGGGCACCCATTGGCTGGCTCAGCTGCAGCGCTGCTGGCCGCGCGTCCTATCAGCCAATCAGCTTCCCGCTCATTGCTGGCCACGCGTCCCTCCAGCCAATCACGGCCGCACTTCCAGCTGTCACTCAACGGGCTCTCTCCTCACTGGCAGCGGCCTCTCAGCCCTCCCCCAACTTCCAACGGCGCAGCCGCAGCCGGGCCTTTCCCACAGGGCCTTCTGCTGAGCAGGAGCCTCAGCCCCTGCAGCCAATGCAGCCCCTGTGCCACACGTATGGAACACACAGAACAGATTTGCTCCTTTTGTTTATTTACTCTATTTTATCTTTATTTATGGAATTCTAAATTAGTCTTCCTATTCTTGCTATTCATCTTACCTGCACTATTCTACTTCTTCTTCTTCTAAATATTTCTACATTCTTCTTCTAATTATACCTCTTCTTCTCCTATGGATTTTAAAATTCTTCTTCTTCTTCCTCTTCTTCTTCTATAGATTTTAAAATTCTTATTCCGCGTCTTCTATGGAATTTTAAATTCTTATGTCTCTTCTTCTACTATGCATTGCTAAATTGCTATTCCTACCACCGTTCTTATTCTTCTAGATATCTTTGAATCCTTCTTCCTCTTCTTTGACTTTGTCGCCATTATTGTCATCTTCATCTTCGTCATCTCAGTCTTCTTCATTGCCATTGTCGGCTTGTCTTCATCCTCTTCATCATCTTTGTCTTCGTCTTTGTTGTCTTCGTCGTCTTTGTCGTCGTCATCTTCATGTTCTCTTTGCCATCTCCATCTGCTCCCCGCTCCGTTGCCGGTGGTTCCCGATGCCGTGGGTTGGGAGCCCCGTGGGTGCCGCAGCCCCGCAGGGAGGGCGACTCTGGAGCAGTGGCTGCTGCCGGTGCCGTGTCCCTGCTAGTCCTGGGGCGGTGCCGCCAGGCAGGGACACCGGAACAGCCCCCGCAGCGCCCGCAGCGCCCGCCTGAAGCGGGAGGGACGTTTCCTGGGGGCAGCCGGCTGCCCGCGGAGGGCCTGGGCTCCCAGCTGGGCAGGCGAGGGGCTGGGGGGGCTGTGCGGGGCAGGCACCGGGCTCTCTGTCCCTGCCTCTGGCACCGGCTCCTCGAGGGCAGGAGAAGCCGCCTGTCCCACGGGGCCTTGGCAGGGACTCACCCCACCCCGGGGCTCCCGGCTCTGCCCTCCACCGCTCTCCCGGGGGAGCTCCAAGACCGATGTCCCCCTCCCACCCCCGCACCGGCACGGAGACCCCAAAATATCTCCCGACGGGGCATTTGCGGCTCAGCTTTGGAGTCCTGCAGGATCTAAATATACCCCCGCAGTGAAACCCTCCCAGGTACACGTAAGGTATTTGGGGTTCGATTTCGGAAGCTGCGAGCTGCAAACCTCCCCTAAGAGAAAACGCCGCTCGGGGACCCCCGAGAGACCTCCTCCACCCCTTCTCCTGCTCCCCCCGGGCCCAGCGCCCACCCTTGGCCCCCCCTTTTCCCAAGGCGGTCGCATCCCGCCGGAGGAGCCGGGATGGAGCCGGGGCAGGTCGGGCTGGGGCAGCGCTGGGCTCTGGGCCCGGCCTGGGCGCCCCCCACGATCCCCCTCCCCAAATTGCCGTGGTGGGGGGCGCTGGGGGCGAGGGGAGGGCGCAGGTGGGGTCCGGGTGGGGAGCGCTGGGCGCTGCGGGTTTGCCTGGCAACTGGTGAGTCATCAGCGTTGCGCGATCTGATTGGCTGAGCGCTACGCAGCGCCTTCTTTGATTGGCTCCCTTGTGAGTTAGTTTTTGGCGATAATTTTTGTGTGGGGCTTGGGGGGGTCCTTGGGAGCCGTGAGGCGGCTTAGGGGGGTCCCGGCGCCTTCTGGGGTTCTCTGGTTGCCGTTTTCGGGTTAAGGTGACTCCCAGGGAGTCCCCAGAGTGGGGTGACACGGAGGGGTGATACAGGGGGGTCCCCATTCCCGACCCATCCCGCGGCCGGTTCTGCCCCTCAGCTCTCGCCTCCCCTCCCCGGGATCCCCCAAAGTCCCTCCCCACTACCCCCCAATAAATGGGACCGATCCGAACTGGGAAGCTCTACTGGGAACACTGGCAGCAGCTGGGCGGGGGCAGAGTGACAGCGGGGCTGGGGGGGACACACGACCTTCCCCAACACCAGCCCGGGGACGGAGCGGGGGGTCCCGGGCGGGCGCGAGGCTGCGGGGAGGGGCTGCGGCTGCCGGCGACGCTGGAGCTCTGTGGGCAGAGCAAAGGGGGTGACACCGGGTTGGGGGCCCCGGGGGAGCACACAGCTCCGGGGGAGCAGGGACACGACCCCCGGACCCCCTTTCCCGACCTTCTTGTGCCGGTAGGAGCCGAGCCCCAGCGCCAGGAAGACGAAGCCAAACACGAAGCCCCCGATCCCCGTCAGCATCTTGCTGCAGGCGGCGTCTGGAGGCATCTCTGGGGGGTCCGCAGGGGTCATGACCACCAAAATCCTCGCACAGACACCACAAGACCCTCCAAGCACACTCCTAGTTGCCCTCAGCCCACCCAGGACCCCCTGAAATCTCTTCCCAATTCTTTCCCAGCCTCTCCAGGACCCACCAAAGCGCGCCCCGTCCCTCCCAGTTGCTGCCCAACTGCCTCAGGACACCCAGACCCCTCCTAGTCCCTTCCCAGCCCCACCAGCACTCAACAAGACCCCTCCCAGTCTCTTCCCAGCACAACCAACCTCATTCCAACACCCCATTTCCCAGCCCCGATCTCCTTACAGTCCCTCCAGCCTCACTCAAATCCCTCCCAGTTACACCCAGCAACCCCCAACTCCTCCCAGTGTCTACCAGCACCCCAAAACCCCATCTCACCCTCCTCAACATCCTTCAATCTCCCTCCCAGTCCCCCCAGTGCCTCCCCCTCTCCCCCGTGCGCTGTGGGGGCCGTGCCGTACCCCAGTGCCGGCTCAGGGGCTGCTCCAGGCTGACGTGCTCCACCGGGCAGCTGGAGCTGACCCCGCCCCGGGGGGAGTTTCCAGCAGCACCAGGAGCTGGTGGCTCCAGTCCCCGTTGGGGACAATGTCGGTGGCCACCACGTGCCCCGAGAGCTCCTGCTGGCCCTGGAACTACCTGAGCTGCACCCGCACAGGGTAGAAATCCATCACGGAGCAGAGCAGGCAGCAGGGGCCGGGCAGGGAGCTCGAGGGCTCCAGAGAATTGGGCACACTGGGGGCACTGGGACAGAGCAGCAAGGTTTCGTGTGGCTTTGAGAGGGAGTGGGAATGGAGTGGGAGGGACTGGGGGGGCACTGAGAGACAGGGGAGTGGATTGGGGGCCACAGAGAGGCCACTGGGAGAGAGGGTGGAGTCCTGAGAGGGGACAGAGAAGGGCTGGCATTGGAGAGGGATTAGGAGGGATTGAGAGGGAGTGTGGGGACAATGTGAGGGCCTGGATTTGCACTGGTACGGAGTGTGGGGGTCTTGGGAGACCCTGAGTTTTCACTGAGAGGGATTGTGGTGGCACTGGGAAACACTGGGAATGGACTGGAACGGACTGGGGTAGCTCTAAGAGAAAGGGGTTTTGGGTGGGGGACACCGGGAGAGAGAGTGGAGGTCTGGGAATGGGCTGGGAGTGGACTGGGAATGAACTGAGAGGGACTGGAAAGGATTGAAAGGGTCTTAGAGGGACTGTGGGGAAACTGGGAGCGCCGCTGGTGGCACTGGGAAGGACTGGGAATGAAGCGCGCGGCACTGGGAGGCCGAGCCCGGCCCGGGGCACTCGGCGCTGC
>JACBWW010002004.1:0-10739 GCA_020086605.1 Lanius collurio | reverse complement strand
AGCACATGCAGGCACTTACCAAGGGCTTTCATAAAGGGCTCAAAGTTTTCCTGGGACTGGAGCTCGTACTTTCCAGTGAAGCTCATGGTGGAAAAGCTCTCTGTGCTCCTAACACAAGAGAAGATGCCTTGCTGGTAAGCAGAGCTTGGTTTTATATCATTCTTCTGCCTTAAAAGTTGGCCAGAGGTAAGGTGATGTAATTGATTTATGGGCATGTTCAAACATTAACGTAAAACCGGGCAATGGTCAGTGATAAATTGCTCTACAATCTACAGACCACAATTTGCAATGTGGGGGCAGGGGACACCCCATAAAATCCATTGTTGCAATGTGGTATCCATAAAAAAATGATAAAAAAAAAAATTGTGCAGAGACGTTTGTTATCAGAGGAATGAGCCAATTCATCTAATGATCTTGCAGTGTGGAAGCATGCATCTGAGGAGGAGAACATGGTGACTGTGTGTCCCTTGGAGCTGACACTGGGGGGCTTCTGCTCGCTGGTGGGTGCACAGTGGGTCTTCATCACTGGCAGAATAGTGGCTGCACAGTGACAGGGACTGACTGCCCCACAGACTTGTTCTGGTGGGTTTGGGTGTAACTCAGATGCAGCAGTAGCCCAAACCCATCATTGTCCCCTAAGAAAATGACTCCAGATCAATTCCTGGCCTTGCACTGGCCCACCTGAAGACTGCAGATTGATTTGGGCTCCACCACTATGGCCTTGGATAGAGAGCTGGTGCCATTAGTGATCTGCCAAACCCGTTTCATCTCCTTTCCCCATAGGAGCTACAGTCCCTCGTGCACTGAAGGAGCATTCCAGCCCTTGGAGCTGCAACTCTTCCGAGTGCCCCATCAGAAGGGCCAGCAGCAGCCTCCAAGCTGAGCCCGATTCCTCCCTCCAAAGCAGGACTCAGAGCTGGGCTCCTCTTCCAGTCCGGTCCCTTTGGCTGAGCATCCCAGATTGCTCCATGGCATCTGAGCATCCATCCTCTGGGTCTGGACTCAGAAGAAGAAGGCTTGGCTTCTTGCCTCAATGAATTCCTCCTCCCTCCCAAAGTCAGCTCAGGGATTTTCCACTTATTCACTCACGTGCCTTCTCCTCTTTGCAATTATTCCATTTTGCCTTCTCCTAGCATCTTTGTGTTTTCTTTGAAGTGAAATCCTGGATAACAATGAAAAAGACCTATCTCCTTCCAATTTGGAGACACTGTCAGAGCCTTCTGCTGCCTCCTGTCCTGCTCCTGCTGGCTCAGCCCTGCTCTCCATGCTGCAGTAGCAAGCCTCAGTTTCTGGTTAATTAGTACAGGCAGTGTCTGCTGGATGAGGCAGGAGAGGGAAATCCTCGGCTGGTGGGATGGACAGTGGATGAAGTTGGCTGGGAGGGGAGAAAATCTTTAGGGACATCATGCCTACGCATCGTGGGGGGAGCCAGGCAGGTTCAGAGAGCATTCATGGGGGAGTGGGTTGACTCAGCAATTTCTCCAAACAGCTTTTTGACCGTTTTCCATTTTTTTCCCCAGGAATTACATCACCTTAGGAATTTAATTTCGTTTTTATGCCTGCCTCAGGTGAATACCCCGGTGTCACATGAGGCTGTGCTGACATGTCCCTTTCCAGTGTCCTCTTCATGGGGACAATGGTGACTGACCTCTTTTTCTGTGTCCTGGCAGCCGTCTGAGCTGGTAGATCCCTGCCTCCAGCCAGCCAAAGTTCTCTGGCCATGGGCCACCTGGAAGCACATGATGGCCTTCCACATATTCATGCACTGGACCTCTGGCTGCTCCTCGAGGCAGTTCAGGTCCCCTCTCTTTCCATGTTGGGGAGAGATATTAGGCTTGAAAAAACTGCAGAGTTCCCAGGGCCACAGAGTTCCCACAGCCACCTAAGGGCTGGATGTCACTCATCAAATATTAAAAGGAGAATATAGTTTTCCAGGACTTTCTTGGTAACTGGGCAGAAATTTTTCCATTTACAGAAATGGACAGCTTATGGGGAGAATTCACTCTGTTTGGACCCCAAGTTGTTTTCTGTAGGCATCCTCTCCCTCTCTGCTTACCATGAATAGCTCTAATGTATCTGTGCTCCTGATTTGCTATTGGATAAATGAGGACTGTGAATCGCTGTTGGAAAATTCGGAAATGTGACCATCTGATTTTTGATCAATGAACAAAAATAAAACCTCTTTGTGTTCTTTTGGGCACAACGTTCTTTTAATTTTCTTTAGCAAAAAAAAATGCAGTTCGTATTAAAAAAAGGAGAAATGTTATTGAATGAAATTTGGCCAAGGTAATTATTATCTAGCCAGGCCTGCTGAGCAAATGGCAGGTGAGATAAACTTAATCTCAATAGCAAAGTTCAGAATACTTGTACATCTCCCCACCAGAATATGGAATCTTTTAAAATATGATATCACTTTAACTCTCCAGGGCAAGAAAATGCACCTGATTTGCACTAACACTAGGCCACTTCAGTTGATAATTTGATTAAAGTAAATCCATTCCCAAAACCCTAAATCTGTTTTGTATAAAGAGAAAAGGCATGGATCATTTTCAAAAATTATTGAGGAAGCTAAGTCTTGTGGGAAGCCAGCAGGTACTTCTGTCTCTAATTTGCTTTGAAAATAAAGTTTAGGGTCTTAGAATCTTGTCAGAAAAAAAGGGGTGAAGTATCTTATTTCTGCTTTTTGCACTGGAGTCAGAGATATGGACATGCAGATCTTCTCAGGCAAGAATATCACCAGTGGATCAGCCATGGTTTTGGACAAATCTCAAATCCCACCTCCTCTGGCTCCCTGGGTACTGATCCTGGGTCATCTTGAAGGAAGGTGCTCAACCCAGACCTCCCAAAGTTCATTTGTGGCTGGTGTCTCCTGTTATAACATCTTCCATAATCAAGAAGAGTTTGGCTCTGTCACCTCTGTAGCTGCCTGTGGAGCAGTTGCCTCCTTTTAGGACCTCCCCTCAATTCGCTGGGATTCCTGATCTCGGCTCTCACTTTCACTCAGTGTCTGGGAAGCCACCCTCCTACCTGCACTGCTTCTTGAAGAGTTGGACATTATATCCAGATTTTGAGATTTAGGGCTCCTACAGAAAAAAAAAATACCTCTGCTTCCTCCAGTTCAAACAGAAATTCTTAATTAAGTTTTGAACTACAAAAATTACTTTACAGCTAAAGTGCTGTGTGGGGAGAGGCATTTTGCTGTAGCCCAGAGGAGGGTCCCTGGCACCCTTGTGGAGGTCTGGAAATGTCTTCATGCATCTCTACTCTGCCACCTCCCTTGCTTCTCTTACCTGTCCCACCAGTGACTCCCCAGACTTCAGGGAGCCCAGCACCTCACTGCTTTGGGAAGCTGGGGCTGGGCTCTACATTAGGGTTTTCTTGGCCCAAATGTGAAAGGCTACAAGCCAGGACCTTTGATGATTCAGCCCTGGATTTTTCTGGTGCAGGTCCAGTTGAACAGCCCAAAACCCCTAGCCATTTTTTAAAAAAAGCTTGGTTACAAGCTTGCCAGTCACAGATCCTCAGGCAGGCTTCTCTCTGTCTCAACCTATGCTATCGTTAGGTAATCCCTATTTCTGCTGCCCTTGAATCTGGGAACTTGCTCTCCTGCCAGGTTTTCACATCTCTGGTATGATTATTTTGAACCTTGAGGAACAAAGGTTTCTTCATCAGGCCACGTGGCTGCATTGCTTCGAAAAGTTGGATGGGATGGGAAAAGATGCTGTGGCTGCTGCTGTGAGCTCTCCATCCCTCTTGGTTTCCACCAGGTTTTCTTTGTGCTGCGTTACCAAGACAGCACTGAGATGAAATACAGCACCTTTCCCATATTTTTCTCTTCTTAAAACAGCCTTGGCAGTCTGCTGGAGACTCCTGCTTCCAAGCTGTAACTTCCAAGCTGCAGACATGCAAGTACCATTTCATATAGGTTTAGATTAGATATGTCATTATCAGAGCCCTGATAAGACTGCCAAAAGCAGTAGATTGTGCAGAGAGCTGCTGCTTGATAAAGCTTTCCATTGATGCTGATATTCAGAGAACAGCAGCCCTCAGCCCTTTTCATTCATTGCAAAGGTATTAAAGGGAGCAAAGGGTTGGTAATGCTTCTTCAGGGTCAAGGCAGCTCTATCACTGATAGCACAAGAGCCTTAGCTCTGCTTACCAATGATCACCTGGGCAGCAGAGCTTACAGAAGAGTTGGACTTTGTTGCTGGGATCTTGCTTTAGAGTAGGAATTGAAGCTGCTGGCTCTGCCACCCACTTCCCACTCTCTTGCCTCCAGCATCTCTGGGGTAGTGACATGGCCTCTCTCCAGGCACATGGACCACTCTGTTTATGACCTCATGTCGCCCTGTTTTTTAGAAATCTTTTAGCCTTCTGATGCTTTCATTCTAGTTGCACGCTTTCCCACGCTTTGTTCTGTAAACACTCAGTTGTTTTGCATTCCTTCATAGAGGTGGAGAAAAGCTGATGGACTGGTAACCTGTCCAGTGTCATTGGAGAGGTGGCCCCTTCACCCTCCAATCCACTGTCACTTTTGTAAAACTATAAATAGTGGAGTCAGAAAATAAACTTCCCTCTTTTGCTCACCTTAGCTGATGTGAACACGCGTGTTTGCTTTCGTGTCCTACAGTGACACCCTCAGAGGACAGGTATTGTCCTGGCAGCTTGGCCTTCAGTGGGATGAGGCTGCCCTCCATCCCATAGCCCAGCTGGTGGAGTCAGGACTGAAAGGAGAAAGGACTGAAAATGGTGCTCATTGCTTATGGAGCTGGTTTGTGCCAGGGCAAGGAAAGAACATGTTGGGAAAGAAATGGAGCCATTAACAGACAATGCTCTTGAATGAGGAAGATCTGGAAGAGTTCCCCAAAGCAGAGCCAGTGAACATTTAACCAGTACACATGGTGCATCTAACCCCACCACACATCTGCAGTGCAAACATCTCCCTCTGATCCAGGCACGTGAGGAGGCCCTGAGACACAGCAGGGACAAAGGAACCTTCATCTGACCAAGTGCAGGAGACTGGCGTGTTGGGATGGAAAGGGCAGCAGCCTCCAAGTGCCTGCAGGTGGTCAGGTGAACTCCAGTCCTGGAGGGACACCTGGCTGTCACTGTGGGCCAGTGCTCACCTGTCCAGCTGTGCTGCCCTTCATCCTGGTTTATCAAGAGCAGTGGCTCACTCAGTGCTGCTCACAGTGGGTTGCGGCTGATTAGTCAAGGAGAGCCTCTTGAGGCCATACAATCGTGGGGAGGAGACTGCTCCTGTCTCTCCCTGAGGCAAAGACAGAACCACAATTTAAATATAAAATGAAGGAAAGTCCAAGCAATAACCCCCAAAACCTTCCCTAGCAGATTGTGGTCCTTGGCTGGGGAAAGCAATGAGCCAAGAGTGATGCACTCTCCAGAGGGTCAGCACTGGGGCAGGAAACAGCTTTGAGGAGGGCAGAGAATTTCATGGAGTCTGACAGCAAGTGAATTTTGGCCAGGTTCAGGACCAGGGAGGTGGTCCATGGGGAACAATTATGGTGACAGCAAGACCAGAGCAGTGGGCAAAGCCCAGGAGAGCCACTGCCCATGTCCCACTTGGCCCTGTTGGGTTTGTGACAGTCACAGTGCCTCCCTGAGCACAAGTATCCCCATTTTGCACTTTATGGAGCTGGACTTTCCCAAAGTCACCTGGAGAAGCTGATAAAACATCTCCCTTGTGCAGTCCCTAGTGGGCAGTCATAGAGCTACGAGATTGCAGATTTTGAGATAAAATTTGGCTCAGGGGTGTAATGTAAACTTCAACATAATCAAACCAGATTGCACAACCTTCTCCATGTAGCAGCTTCTCCAGTATCCCACCAGGGAACCCAGCACTGCACAATTCCTTGTGCTCCCTTTCTGCTCTGCAGTTATGAGTTGGTCTTGCACTTTGGCCTACAAGACCCAAACCACAACACAGATGTCCTTGACCTGGTTGTGAAATACCTTGCTCTGAGGAAAGAGTTGCACCCAGACATGGGGAAAGGGCAGACATGCTGGCAGCTTCTTGCCCTGCAAAACCACCAGAGGTGGAAAAGTCTATATGTGCACATTTGTAGATGAGAGGAAGTGTCCCATGTGGAAGTTCTGTCTCATGTCAGCTGAGATACTGACAATTTAGATCAGGTTTGAAAGAGGGGAAAAGATCCACCTGTGCTGCAACAAAGATACAGCTTTGTGGATTTTAATTTATTTTCAGTCATATATTTCTGCCTTTTATCTCCTTGACATGAGGCTCAGATAAATAATTCTGGGTGCACGTTTGCCTGTGCAGCTGTAGATATTTTGCAAACTTCCTTAGCCCCATTCCTGCTTCAGATACTGAGCCTGACTAAGATGTAGATCTGCCTCTGAGAAAGGCAGAACTTAAATACTTTGATTTCTGGCCAGAACCTTGCAGTTTTTACCTGGAATCTCCCTGTTTTCTCCATGGATGTTCACACTTCTGTACAAGAGGGCAGGGGACACACAGCTTCAACAACCCCCAGTGATAAGCCCTTATAATTTTTCTCAGCCAACATAACACACTTCCCACTGGGATGTACTCTATGCCAGGTAGCAAATGACATTGCAAAATCCCAAATATCCTGGTCATTCCCTTTCTGGACCTGTCTGCTGTTGCCTGGGCCACTTATAAGTCTGAAAGCTTTGGTTTTTATGTGGGTTTCAGACCCCAGACAGCTTGCTGGCAGAGACAGGACTAGGAGATCTGAGAACATTTTTGTCCTGCTCAGGGTTATGTGATGTTTTTTATTAAATCTGTTGCTTTTTGAACCTGGATGAGAGTTGGGACCCTTCCTGTGTGCCCCTTTCTAAGTGTCTCCCTGGGAATAGGAGAGATCCTGCTGAAAAGAGGGTGATAAAAATCCCAGGATAGGTTTCTCTGAGGAGAAGATGGGTGAACTTGAAGATGCTTCTTCCCACCCCGATCAGCTCTTGCACCAGCTTTGTATCCAACCCTCCTGATGTTGGATGCCACCGGTGCTTCCTGTTCCTCAGCTCCAAAATTTTGGAGGGTGTTCCTGGCTTTTGTTGGGATAGCTGGGTTTCTTTAGCCTGAAGGGTGGAGGGACCTGTGGGAGGGTGGGAAAGGCTGGATGGGTATTACTGGCCCTTATTTTTGTTTTTTTTTTTAATCTTTTTGCTGTTACCTTGAGTTCTTTTACTCAGAGTTTGAATTAAGATGCAGGAGATTGAGAATTCTGGTTCGGACTTGGTTGTTTATTAAATCTTATCAACAGTACAGCTGCACAGAGTGCCTCCAAGGTTAGCAAGGTGGAAAAATGGCCGTGAGTTCTAATGTCCAAAGCTCTTTAAAATCTAAATTAAACAGTTATGGAATGCTAAGTAATACATTTTTACTTATAATCTAATTACTAGCTGTTCATGTCCCTGCAGTGCAGGACTTTTGAACAAATACCAGAACACCCAGACTTATGAAGAAAAAAGAAGACGAAGAAGACAAATCCACACCCCAAATCCCCCATATTGTAACCTATTACTACCTATCCCCTAAACCTAATTTTCTACATTTCTACACATTCCACTCAGTGATAGAAGTTTTAATTACACAGCAACAACCTCAGTGTTATCACACAATTTAGGGAGCTTTTCCCAGGGTTTCGAATCGAATACAGTGAGTTGCTGAGGATCACAGCTTGTCAGCACTGAAAGGCTGAAATTCTCAGCACCCAGGGTTCCAGCGGATGGGCTCGGGGAAAAGGGGCGTGCATCGCCTCCTGGATGCCGGGACACGAGGCACTGCTGCCATCTGGTGCCCTGGCATTCACCGGTGGCTCCTGCAGAGCCGCTGCTCCGCAGCACTCCTAGGCTACCCTGCCGGGGAAATGGGCCGGGGACCCCTACCCAAGGCACTGCTTGTGCGTGGGACATGTAGAGGGGCCCACTTTGCTGGGGAGGATGGAACCCATGCTCAGCAAACATGAAGTTGAGAGTTTTGCTCTGCTTGTCTTTGAGTGCTGCAAAGCTCGGGGCTAAGACATGAAATTTTAGGGGGATTTGTGCAGGAAAATATTGAATTTTTGCTGTTATAGATGCCTTTCTGCTTCCTCTGTCCTCATCACGCTTTGGGATGCCTTTGGAAGGTGGAGAGGCTGAGGAAACTCCACCTGAAGGGATGAAAAACTATGCATTACAAAAAAAATCCCCAAACCAAACAAGTTGGAAAAGTCTGTTAGCAGCCTTAGCTGGGGTTTGCAAATACAGGTGATTCCTGCCATGTGAGTCCAGAGGCCACGAACTGCCCGGGAATGGACAAGGTCCAAAGTGGAAGTGCAAATCCCAGCAGGAATAGGGAGGCACTGAGTAAGACCAGGTTAATTAGGGGCTATTACATTTTCCAGTTCTTGAACTGTTGCTGCAGTGGATGAGTCCTAACAGGCAGCACAGACACACTTCTCCCCTCCTTTCCTTAAAAATTCAAAATAATATTAAAGAATCATAGAATGAATCATGGAATCACAAAATGGTTTGGGTTGGAAGGGACCTTAAAGATCATTTGGTTCCAACCCTCCTGCCATGGGCAGGGACACCTTCCACTAGACCAGGTTGCTCAGAGCTCCATCCAAAATGAAATGCCACTCTAAACTTGAGTGCATGGAAATGGCAGGACTGAGCATGGGAAAAGATCTCCAAGTAAATGGCACTGTCATCCTGGTTTGTGTTCCAGGCTGTGTTCTCTGCTCACCTGTGACTGCCACATCAGCAGTCCCTGCACCCCAGCATTAACCACGGACCTTGTTCATGAGGGTTATCACTGCTGGTAGACCCAGGGCATGAACAGACCTGTGGCAACAGCCTCTTTGTATATGCAAAGCAGCAGGTATCCTGGTGTAATCATTTTTTTTTTGCAGGGTTCCTGCTTCCCAGATGGATGTAATGCTGAAGGAATCATCTATCTCATTGTAGGCTCTTCACTTGGAAAAAACAACTGGATGCATTAATGAAGTCTTTTCACACAGCTAAAACACACATTAAAAGAAATAGATGTATGGTCAGCAAATGCCCAGAGGGTTAAAGACCCACGGTGGTGGGAATAGGTGAGGTTTCATTGAAGTGTGCTGGGTGACCACTGCAAAGATGTACATTGGTGATATTAAATTATTGCATTGGTAATGAAACTATCAGCTGGTGCAGTTTTCCCTATGGATTTGGTCCTGTCCTTGTTCTAGCCTGAATTGGAGCTGATCTTGAGGTGTGGTCTGCCTGTTCATGGGCAAGGAAGGAAAATCCTGAATTCCCCTTGGCACACACCATCATGAGAAAAGGGAGAGGTTAGAATAGAGGAGTCAAATCACATATCCTGCAGCTTTTACTATTTGCTTTATTTCTAATGTTTCACTGTTTTGTCCAGAGATACTACTTGCAGTTCTTTGTGTCAGCTACCACTGGAGAACGTTGAGGAGCTGAGACTCTGTTTTGGAGATATCAGCCACTCATCTCAGCATCCAAGTTAACCTGGGAGCTTAGTGACTCCAGGGATGGCCATGGGGAGGTTTCACCATTGATTTAAACTTGACCAACCCCTAAGAACAAGGTCCAGCCTTTCTGTTTGATCTAGCACCTTCTGAAAGGACCTGGATTTTTTTTTGCACAACCCCTCCCATGTCTCCTCTCTCTCCTGTGCCTCAGTTTCCCCATTGGTGTGACTGAGCTCTTGGGAGGCTGAACACTTTGCTTTGCAGAGCTGAGTTACAGACTGATTTTGCTTGCAAGGGACTGCTAGGTTTTTCTGACTCAAACCCTCTTTTAAGCAGGTTCAATCTCAAATTTGAACCCAAACTCACAGTTTAATCAGGTGGCTCTGTGTTTTCCCAGCTGAAGTCTGAATGCCTCCAGGGTTATACAAGAGACCACAAGGTCTCCATGCCCTGTGCTGGATCAGCCTCAGGTCAAAAGCTCTCTCCTAATATTTAACCAGACTTCCCCCTAGCTGCAGCTTGCACCTGCTGCCCCTTGTCCCCACGCCTGGCACCAGCAGGAGCAGCTGGGCTCCGTCTCTCCCACATATTCCCATTCCCAGGCTTGGTGCAGGCCATCTCCGGCACCGGGAACATCAGCGACTGGCAGCGGGGACAAGTTTTCTGTGAGCACAGCTGCAGAAGGCGGCCGGGCTGGAAGCAGTGGCCGGAGGTTGTTTGGCCACTTGCCCAGGGTGTGAGCCATGCTGAGGGGCTGCGGCGTTGGCCCAGGGGCCTGAGGTGGGAACAGCTGAGGGGGTTCAAGGGGTCGGGGCAGAAAAGGCCTCTGTCAGCAGCTCCGGCGGCCGCTCGGTGGGATTTGCATGAAGCCGGAGGATTTAGCTCAGCCCTTCCTACTCTGCGTCAAATCCTGTCCTTAGTTTAACCCCTTTGAGCAAAATCAGCTGCCTCTAAAAATACAGTGATTTCCTTTTATTTACTTTCTCTTTTCTTTTCTTGAATTTAAAGCTCCTGCTTTTGCATACAGCCCACAAAGGGACATGACGTGCTTGTGAGGCGAATTCTGTGCTGCCAGGCCTATTCCTCAGAGGGGAAATGTCTCCCTGGGCTGGGTGAAGGGAAAGAGGGACAAGGAGGCTCAAAACTTGGCACAAATCCCAGGCAGCCTTTCCACCTCCTGCAAAGTGCTGCGTGCGCTCCACCGAGCCCGGCTGCTCCACCTTCCTGTGGGAGGAGGTGGTTTGTTCGCTGGGGAGTTCTGTCTGTCCACGGGAG
>JACBWW010002003.1:0-10740 GCA_020086605.1 Lanius collurio | reverse complement strand
GATCATAAAATAAATTCTGTTTGGTTTTATATTAATAATTTGGCTCACGCAAGTTATTAATTCAATTTAATTGACATTTCATTTATAACAAGCCCATGGTGCAGATCATGGTGAGACTCAAGGTGGAGAAGTTCATGAAGCACTATCTCCAGTGGGAGGAACCCCACACTGGAGCAGACAAAAAGTGGGAGAAGCCCTTCCCCTGAGGCAGAAGGAATGGCAGAGACAATGTGTGATGAACTGACCACTCCCTGTGCCTCTGCAGGGAAGACAGAGAAAATCATGAGTGAAGTTGAGCGTGGGAAGAAGGGAGTGAGGGGAAGGTGTTTTAAGATTTGTGTTTATTTCTCATTATCCTGCTCTGCTTTGGTGGGTATAAATTAAAATATTTTCCCCCAAGTTTTCTGGTTTACCTATGATGGTAACTGGTGAGTGATTTCTCCCTGTCCTTATCTTGACCCATGAGTCTTTCATTATTTTCTCTCCCCTGTCTGTCTGAGGAAGAGACTAATAAAGGGGCTTTGGTAGACACCTGGCAAGAAGCCTGGGTCAGCCCATCACAAAGTGGTAAATACCAGATATTTATTTCAATCCTACCAGGATGTTTTCCCTTTAGTGCTAAGAGTGCACACAGAATAAAATAAAAAGAATTGGATCTACATTGCTGTTACATCCCTCAGACTAACTTTGGAAGGTGGAAATCACCCTAAGCCTTCCTTCAGTTTGCACATTAACAATACAGACAACTTTAATAAATTATCTTAACAATGCCAATTATATTTTTAATGTCTGAGAAGATGAAATTGGCTTGATGGGTTATCTCAGAGAAGGTGTTTTCTGAGGTTGTTATTTGATTGGTTTCATACAAGCCTGTTACTACAACCACAGACATTGCCTCCTCCAGATGGCCCTTGGGACAAAGTGTACAGGAGAACAAAGGCAGTTCATTGGGTGGGGAAATAATTATGGGACACCCTGCTCTGCTTGCTGGGAATCACACCCACCCTGAGGCTGGGGGTACTGGAAAGCAAAGAGATTCCTTTTCAGTCCCAGGACACAACCTAAGCTAAAGACAGTTAAAAGACCTCACATGTTCTCACTGGATCTGGCCCACACACTGCAAAACCTGCACCTTATCTACCAGACAGAATATTGATTTTATGCCTGATAGAGCTTCAGGAATTAATGTACAGCAATCATCAGTCATCACCATCAATCAGTCATTTAAATGGTACACAAGAATTTGGTTAATACTTTTGTACTTGAGTGGTTTTATTCATACACAAGTGCCCTTGCAATCAGATCTGAGGCATCCTTTGTGACAGCAAGTACGACACTTCCTTTCAGACAGATGTTCTGTATTTTGAACAGAAGAAGTGGATTTCTTGGTCTGAGAGGGAAAGGGAGCCATTTAATGGTTACATGAATGTAAAATATCAAGTGGTGGTGTCAATTCTGCACAAGGCTCAGTGGAACAGCTGGAACTCAGAAGGCAGTTAGCCATTCATTAAGAATTTCACTGAGAAACCAGAGAGAAGTAGTTTGATACATCTACTCTTTCTTTACAATTCAGAATATTCAATACTCCTGTGTTTTGTACTACTCTGCTTCTAGCAGTGCAGGAAATTATTTGTACTTGTTAAGAGGTTTTCTCTTCCCTCTTGGCAGGAGCCTGGACAGCATCAAGAGCAGAAACAAGATAACTTTCTTATTTTTTATGCTTGACACTGATTACCTGGAGAAAGGCAGAATTACAAGGAAATCCCCCATCAAATCAGTAGCCTTCACATTAGAGGTTTTTGGGTCAGAGCTGGGTGGCTTGTTTGCCAGAATAAAAAATATCTTCAGTGAGGAAATAGGAACAGTTTAAACATCTAAACAACAGTATCCCAACAAGACATCTAGAAAATATCTTGCTCCCTGCTTACAAAATCATGTCAAATTTCACCTCTGAATCTGAGGTTACTCTTGCTTTTCCAGCAAGGGCATCCCAAGGCTCCATTCTAGAGGACAACTCCTGCAGATGCCAGGGGAAGGTGAGATCTCTGCCTGTAGGCTGGAGTCAAACAGAAGCAGCAGGACAGCAGCTATCTATAAATACAGAGAGGATTTGGAACTTGCTGACTTTGAGTTTATTTTCAGGACTGTTCTCCTACACAAAGATAAGAGTTTAGGCTGTTCCTCTGTACACTTTTGGCTGTGCCAAAGGAGAAGAAGTGCTGATTTAGCCTTCTGCATAAGGAAAGCTGCTCTCAGTCTGGCCCAAGTGAGGCCATGTCCAGAGACTTGGGCATTGTGACCTTCTCCCTCAAATCATTGGGGATGACAGGAATGTAATATATAACAATATCTTAACTACTTACTATTCTAATTTACAGCAGAACTATTATATGTATATATTCCTTTATGACCTACAACTCTTCCTCAAAGCAGTTAAAGCTCCTTTTAAACTTTTTCCTCAGATAGGAAGACTTGCAAACATGAAGACACAGAATCAGAGTTTCAACTTGAAGACAAATTTAGTTTCTGGTAGACTGTTTTTGGCCCAGGGTATTAGCAGGGTTGTAGGAAGTATAGTGGATGCATTACTTAGATTTCGTATGTTCAGCAAGGAGCTGGAGTTTCTCTCCCACTCTGCAGTTAAAGCAAGTTTCTGCAGCTGGGTCCTTGCCTGGCAGCACACACACACACGTCTTACCTCTTGTCTGAAGGTGGAGAAGGGACCAAAGCCACCATGTGCCATATGTTCCAAAATCTCAACACTCTGAGTGCAGAAAATTATTTCTGTGATTCATACTTATGAGACAGAGAAGGGCAAAATGCAGAAGATGTCCTTGGTAAACAGGGAAAGTAGAGAAGCCTGAGAATTTGTCTAAAGTAAAATGTAACTTGAAAAGCTTGATTTACATCAGCAAGGGAAGCTAGATCTGGGGTATTGTCAGCCTTGTGCAGAAAGGTGTGGGAGGCATTTATAGCTTTTTAGAGAATTCAAAAGATGCAACTGAAACACATAAAAAACCACAATTTTTGAACCTAAAGATTTTGGCAATTAACCTATTATTTTATTTTTATGCAGCAAAATATATTCTATGTATTGCATACATATCTATCCATCTGTTTATCTTTCTTACCCATCATATTAGATATTTAATTTTATAAAACTGTCATAAATCACCAAGTAATTCCTAGCTTGCATTTAAAATATTAGGGAAAAAATAAAAATAGATACTGGAACACGTAACATCTTTTTTAACGTTCTTATGTTACCTATCCATAAATAAAGTAAGTTTTGCTCATAGCTATTATTGCATCTTCTCCATATAATTAACTGGAGAGTCTATATATTGAGACTAAAATTAACTTCCTCATTGTCCTTTATTAGTACTATTCATACCTTTATTATATTCATCTCCTAAGTTTTTGAGAACAGTAAGTGAAGAACTGAATATCTGACATCAGAAACTGATTTCTGTTTATCTCTAAAAATGACAATAAAATCTATTATAATAAATGGCTATGTAGACTTGATATTTTAAGCTTCAGTTGGTTGCATGATTTTAATCATCAACAAGATAACTTTGGAGTATTTTCCAGTCATTAGAAATACTGATACAAGGGAAAAGGAGATGAAAACTAGTTATTTTTCAAAATAACCTTCCAGCAATACAAAAAGGAGGGTAGAGCAAGTTCCAAAGATTTCTGCAGAAAAGAATTTATGAAAAAATATTTTATAAATTATACTTTCTCAAGTAACAGCAGAGTATATACAAGGATTTTTCTTTCCACCTGGAAAATAGCGAGAAAAAGACATTTGGAAATGCACAGAACATTAGGATTTTGGAAAAAAAATAACTCTCGAGATGATTCATGTCCTGCTCCTCCTGCAGCATCAGAGGAAGCATGTTCACTCCTTATTTTTTTTTCAGACACAGGAACAAAACAGCAGGAGAGATTTCAGGACCAAAATGTCCTCTGGTTATATGGGCAGAGTTCAAGTGTTTTAAGAAAGAAAAAGAGCCATTTTACTCCAATAATGGCAAATCTACTTAATTTTAATCTCATTCACAGAGATTATAACACAAGTGAGCTACAATATTTGGTGCAATTTATTTTTACTTTTGTCAGCCCAGATCCTGCTGGTGTGTAGCTATTAAAAGTAGTCAAGCTGAAAATCCACAGCTTCTCTATGTGAGCACAGAACAGTGAATGGGCAGTCTTTGTAGGGAGGGAGAATAAGATTTCTCATGCAAGTGTGGAGATCAATTCAGAGGTTTCACTCTGAAGCTGTGTCCCGTGTGAATTGACACAAGATGTGCCAGTGGAGTGACTTCTCAGGGCTTTCTGAATCTTGTTAGTGCCTTATACAAAACAAAACTGAATTAATGTTTCTTTAAAGGAGGTCTCCAGCAAAACCAACCAAAAGGTCAAGCTCAGAGCAAGCCACTGGAGAATCCACATGTGTGAGAGCTCCTGGAATTTTGCTGCTCAGTTTGCTTGCTTATCTTTTTATTGGGTTTCTTTTTAGTAGTAGTTATTGCTATACTACTAGTTTTTGGATGACAATTTCAGCCATGAACTTGTGCAGAACATTTTCAGTAAAAAAGGATCTAAGATTCTAGCTTAAAAACAGCAGATATGCCTCTGGTAGAAAACTGAGGAGTAGGGAAGCAGGAAACAGAAACAGTTCTGCACAAGTTACTTACTTATTTATTTACTTGTAGTTACTGCTTTAACTACTGGCCTTTCACTTGTCTCAGACGAGATTGTCGCTGTAGGACACGAAAGCACACGCGTGTTCACACGGCTAAAGGTGAGAGTGAAAAGAGGAAGTTTATTTTCTGACTCCACTATTTATAGTTTTACAAAAGAGACAGGGCATTGGAGAGTGAAGAGCCACCTCTCCAATGACACTGGACAGGTTACCCATCCATCAGCTTCTCTCCACCTCTATGAAGGAATGCAAAACAACTGAGTGTTTACAGAACAAAGCATGGGAAAGCGTGTAACTAGAATGAAAACATCAGAAGGCTAAAAGATTTCTAAAAAACAGGGTGACACTGGATAACTTATTGTCTACAACTAGCCAGCCTTCTTTACACTACCAGCAGCATAAAATGTATTTCAAAGTGCAAAAAGCCCTGAGGCACAAACGGAGGGAGCAGAGGGAGCCAGGAGAACCACGAAAAGGACAACTCTTACAGGATTCTATCCCCCTGCTGCAGGAATCTCTGGGAAGGTGCCCCTCTAGGTACCAGTGCCAGCCTCAGCAGGATGTGGGTATTACCTGGAATACAGGCACTGCACTCACTCCTATGGTATGAACATCACATTTGGACATCTCTAGAGCCAAACATTAACATTCCTGAGTGTGCAGACTGTCAGGGACAGTGCAGTGGCTGTCTCTGTCCAGGAAGAGACCAGTGTGTTCCATTACCCTGCACCCAAGAGTGTCCAAAAAACAAGTGCTGAGAGAGGACTATGAAAGGCACAGGCATATGGAGATATTTCACCAGTATGCTCATCCATTTTGCACTGAGCTGTGCTGCAGCAGTTCCCTGTGAGTGCTCTGCAGGGTAAGATCAGCCTCACCTCTCCACAGAGCTCTCTACCTGAGGTTCTCCTGACCTATTTCAGACATTTATTTTAGGATGAGATTAATTAAGCCCTCACTGGCCTATTTTTCTCCATCAGTTGTGAAAGGTATTAAGATGATTGGCTCGGATGCCATTTGATTAGATGTCACAATTCATTGTGCTTAATAACCCTACGGGTATGAGTTTATATCTTTCTCAATTCAGGCAAAACTATAGTTTCCACAATTTCCATAGCAAAAAGTTTCACAGTTTAATGAAAGACTGTGTAATAAGGGACTTCCTTTTACTTGTTTATCAGTTTGCCTCAGGTAGAGAAGAACAGGAAGAAAATGAGATAATATTAAATGATAATGACTTCAGCATACCAATAAGCAGCTCATCAAGGGTTTTAGTCATCCTAAAAAAAAGTCTGAAGTTTCTTGTAATATGTCAGTGACATATAAACTGAAGAGCCAAAGGAGAGATTAAACTGAAAGATAAATGCTAATTGAATGTTAATTATCGATGTTATTTTTATTCTATACATTACTAATTATTATCATGCAACAACTTATTTTTAACTATTTCCACCTAGGCAGAATGGCTGCTTCAAGCATTTCATCCTTAAATGCAAAATAACAATTTGAAAAATTTTAACCAGTAGGTTTCTTTTTTCTTGTGCCTCCCTTATTTATGGATGGAAACAAATATTTTAATACCTCTACAAACTCATAAACAAATACACAAAGTAAATAGTAGGCATATAGAAAAGAGACTGCCAGGGAAATAGGATAAATGCCACCCCTATGCTTCCACATCATCTTTATTAGGTAATGATACCACATTTTTGAATAATTGTATAAAATGGATGAAACATGGGAGGAGTTTAAGTGTTGCAAATTACTATGGGCAGCTTCTACCACAGTCAGGGAGCCATTTAATAGTGAACATGTGAAGAGTTGAAATTGAGATTTAGAAAGATTAACCTCCTTGTGTTTATTGTATATCTCTGAATGGAAAAGGGAGATGTTATTGCACTGTTTTATTATCTTTCATGTATCCTACTCCACGTGATTTAATTAACTGAGTGCACTAATTGTCATATTGACCTGTGTCATTTCAGTTTCTTGAGACATGGGCTGTTGCCATATGAGTTAATTTTCATACAGATCCAGACCCATAGCTCAGCTGATCTTACCAACAGAAATTTCATGTAAAATTCAAAAATCTTTGTGTCCCTGCCTGCACATCTTTGTGGTGCCAGAGTGTGAGATGCAGTGACCTTGCTAAAAGCATCTCCTCAGCGAAGCCGCTTGGCAGGACCCCCCCCACACCCACAGTGGGCACCCACAGGCACCCACAGCTCCTTAAATGGGTCACCAACAAAGAGCCTGGAAGGGTCCTGGCAGGGGGTTCCATGGAGCAGGTTTATTGCAGCCACAGCAGGAAGGGGTCCAGGAACAAAGACAGAGAACAATGGAGGGTTCAGGTTTCAGCAGGGGAGCGGGGTGAGCAGCACAGACCAAAGATCTGAGGGCACGAGGGGGGCACAAAGGTGGGACTGGGCAATGGGAGCCAGTGGGGAAGCTCTGGGGGAGCGGGGATGGGGCAAGGGCCAGTGGGGGAACCCAGAGGGGAGAACCTTCTAGAGCAGGGACACAGCACGGAACAGGAGGTGGGGAGGCCGATGGAGAGCCAGGGGAGCAGAACTGGGTACATTGGCATAGCAGGGCAAAGCATCCTGGGGGAAGGTTTTTCTGTTCACCCTAACCTGGGCAGGATCTCTGATAGTAGGGACTGTTTCACCCATGGAGTCTCTTTGTTCCTTGTTCCATAGACTCACTGGCCACCACAACTTTGTTCTATTTTGCACTGAAAATATGAATCAGTTGTTATTATAACCACATTGTTTCTACCCATTTGGGTCAGAGTAGACTATTTTTCTAAGTAAACAAAATATAGAATGATAATGATAGCCTTCTAACGTGACACACTGCCAATCCTGTCATCTACATTAAACATTACCTACAAAAAAACTCTTTTCTTTCATGTTTATAGTAGTTTTCACACCTCATGCTTTAATATGTGTCTTCCTTACCTGTCGCTGTAGGACACGAAAGCACACGCGTGTTCACACGGCTAAAGGTGAGGGTGAAAAGAGGAAGTTTATTTTCTGACTCCACTATTTATAGTTTTACAAAAGAGACAGGGCATCGGAGAGTGGAAGAGCCACCTCTCCAATGACACTGGACAGGTTACCCATCCATCAGCTTCTCTCCACCTCTATGAAGGAATGCAAAACAACTGAGTGTTTACAGAACACAGCATGGGAAAGCGTGTAACTAGAATGTAAATATCAGAAGGCTAAAAGATTTCTAAAAAACAGGGCAACACTTACCCAGCTTACCAAGCTGTCTGATCTATCTCAAGTGCTCACCCACTTCACTGTAGCCCTGGAATCAGCTGGGATAAATAAAAACTGTTTGGGGACAATGGGAATTGCCTGTATGGTTTGTTCTTTGGTTTGTTCTTTAACATCTTCATATCTGACAGCAAGCTTGTTGCTAGTATATCTGCAAGGAAATGTCTGCTAGCAAAGCTTTCAAGGAGGTGGTGTAGACTCTGGATATAAGATTGCTGATCCCAGAGAATGTCTTCCCTAAACACATCAAGGCCCACCTTAAATCTTACTGTTCCCAGCATTTTAATTAGGTTTTTCCAGGCCCTCCTGACTTTGCAATAACAAAGCTTCTCGTTTTCAAGTTAATATTAAAATCAGCCAATTAACACCCATTTGTTCTTCTGCTACATTCTCTGTTACTTTAAATCCTCACATCTCCTCCTGGGAGAATTCTAATTGTTTTTGCTTTTTGTTCTCTTTTGCTATGAAATTAATGCCTTCTGATCCAGGAGAAGACTGTCATTGATAAATACACTGAATTTACTTCAGGGAACACAAAATATAACTGGACATCACTGAATGCACTGGAAAGCTGCTTCTGCAGTGGTGATGCACTGCTAAACAGAGATGGTGCCATTACTGACTGAAGTGCAGACTCAGGCTGCAGTAACACAGATTTAACTGTGCAGTACCTCAATTCCTTGATTCAGTTGCCAACTATACATAGATGATTGGTGGCACCTACGATGCCTGAGGGAGGTGGGGATGGGAAGTACCATTGCAGATTCCTGTGGCATGCCATGAAATGCGTCTCAAGTGGCACCAGAGAGCTACAAGGTCCTGGTCAGCACAAACAGAGTCGAGAGAGTTACTCAGTAAGCAGATAAAGGCACATATTTTAGGATAAGATAATTGCTTTCTAATCTCAATTTCCTAATCGCCATATATGATTTTACAGACAGATGCCTAATCTTAAGCTGACAGATTCTTCTAATACTTCTAATTCAATGTGACTCTGTTTGATTTGGACCAACCTCTACATACTACTGAAAGTCAAGCAGGCAAGAAATTTATAAGCTTAGCACTATTTTCTTATTTACATATTTACACTGAATTTTACTAATTGCAAATGAGTTTTCTGGTTATAATCTTATTACACTGCCTTTTCAGGAGAGGGTACTTACCCTCTTTTACTTTTGAAGGGCTTAGAGAAGCACAATGATACAAGTGTTATAGATAAGTCAAAATTCATAAGGAATCAAAATTGTATATCAGAATAGGTTATGAATGTGAAATATGGAATGTAAAATATAGCAGATTGTATTTTGTATATATGTTTAAATATGTTATGTTCAAAGTACACCTCGGCAAGTTTCCTGACATCTTGCTCAAGGAAGGTGTAAATTAGCATAAGAAATGAGGGCAAGCCCAGAAGAAATGACCTCAGTCAGATATCCATCTGACCCATCAACCTCCTATGAGTTCATCCTACCCAGCTAGAGAATCCTTTCCATCTGAAAGGAGTAAGAGATAGGATCTGTTACTCCCTGGACACTGCTGATGAGTGGACCTATTGCTTAAGACACTTCATTTTAATCATATAAGGATTTCTCGGAAAAATCATCATCTGAACAGGTCCTTTACCAGAAACGCTGAGATGGGTTACTGGAAACCATCAACCAGAGCACAAAGAGAATCCTTGGACACATCAACATCTAAATGGACCCCTGATCACTGGACCAGAGGACCATCAAAAGTGAAAAGGACAAAAGATTTCCTAGCCAGGAGCAAGAAAAACAGTATAAAAACTGGACTCAAACACCTCAAAGGTGTGCACTTACCTCTCTGAACTGCTGGTGGTCAGAGCTGTGTTTGTGTCACCCAGAGTCAAGAACCTGGGCTTGGCCCTGCTTTCCTTTATAGTGGCTTATTAAGATTGTCAATTTGATCCAAAAATAAATTCTGTTTGTTTTTATATTAATAATTTGGCTCACGCAAATTATTGATTTGATTTAATTGACATTTCATTTATAACACAAGCAAGCATCTTGGGGATGAAAACAAGGTAGGAAACTCATCTTTTCTGCAATACATTGCCTCCAGCCCAAGATGCCATGTATCTGTTTCCAAGAAATGTCATAGCATAGGTATACAAGGAATGGGAGAACATCCAGTGGCTCTGGTACCAAATAGGGTTAAATTGTTCTTGGAGCCATGTGGAAAGCAGAGTAGAATTTCAACAGGTAAGGGGAACACTTCTAGGAAATAGAGGGTGAGGTTTTTTTGATTACAAGAGCTAGGGTGAGAAAGATATTGGCATACTAAGGCTAATTTGGATATGTGATTTAAAAGATAACATTTTTTCAACCTTTTTTTCTTATCCATTTTTAGTAATAATTTTAAGACAAAAATTAACCACCATCATCTAAGTTACACGAGGTAAAATCCTGGCAAGGGAGTAACAACTATTAATTTCTCACACAGTTTCAAGGACAGGGTTAAATCCATAGAAGTTTTAGTTAGATAATGTTAAGAATAGCAATTTCTTTTCTTTGCTTCTTTAGTGAATTTAAAGACTAAAAACTTAGTGATGTCTAGCTGGGTACAACGAACAAACACCCCTCTTCTGGAGAAGCTGTTCTCTCCATACTCCCTGCACTTACCTGCTCCCTCACAGGCTGTAAAGCTCTCTCCAGTCAGCTGGAGCATCTCTGTTCATGTACAACCTACTTAAACTCATCAGTGAAATGTTCAGAACAGAGTAAG
>JACBWW010002002.1:0-10745 GCA_020086605.1 Lanius collurio | reverse complement strand
TCCCCCCTGCCCTGCTGCCCACGCTGGGGCCCAGCCCGGCTCTGGGGCTTGGGGTCCCAGCTCAGGGGGGTTTGGGGTTCCAGGTCAGGGCTTTGGGGTCCCAGCTCAGGGGGTTTGGGGTCCCAGCTCAGGGGGTTTGGGGTCCCAGCTCAGGGGGTTTGGGGTCCCAGCTCAGGAGGTCTGGGGTCCCAGCTCTTGCCCTGCAGCACCCCCAGGACTTCTCCATCTGCTTATGCCCAGCCTGGATCCATCCCCGGGCTGCTCTCCTGGCGCTCTGGAACCCCCTTGGGCCGAAGGTTTCCTTTGTCACAGCCCACACACGCCGTTGGCTCCCGCACGTCCCTCCCAGCTGGCCCCCTCCCCGCTCCTGCAGCGACACCTGGTGGCCACTCGGCCGCACCACAGCGCCCGCTCACTCCTCCTCCTCCTCCTCCTCCTCCTCCTGCGGAGCCAGAACCGCGAGGGGAGACAGTCCCTGCCCTCCCGCGGGAGCCGGACCACACCAACCGCGGCAGGCACTCTCAACGTGCTCTTACATTCCTATTCCGGTTTTATATAAATTATTGAGTTTCGCATCAATTTCTATAGAAATACATGAATGATTTGAAGCAGAGCCATTCCCTCACCACACAGAGGAACTGCAGTTGTTAACAAGGGAATTGCTGACTCTCTTGACTTCTGCCAGGTTTGACTAAGAAGCCTCTCAACAGTTTTGTATTTTTATGTTTTTTCTGGGTAAGCAGGTAGAAACTCAGAGACAGCTAACAGTGTACTAAAACAGGTGCGTTCCAATTGGGCAGATTTGCCCCAAAATAACCATAGTTAATTTGTGCTGAACACTGGGTGAAACTCTTTGGGCTGATGGTCCAGTAATGCCCTCAGGGCCCAAACCTGGGGAGTTCTGTACCTGTGCTCACACCAGAGACCACAACTGCTGCCACTAACACCATTTCCACCACTTCCAGTGACCATTTCTGATGTGAAGGCGGCTCTTTTTCATGATTATGCGTTAAAATTCATGCAGTTTTCACTCCCCTGAGGGGATGTTTAGATTCCTGATTAGTAGTCCCAGAGGAACATTACAGTTTGGGCTTTTTCTTTGACCAGATCTAGTAAGAAACTTCCAGTTTCTCCAGCAAGGTTTTTGTGACCACCCCCTCTCCTCCTCCAGCACCCCGTAAATAACAAGCCCAGCACTCCTTTTACATCAAAGATTTTATTGGTGACCTTGTCAGACTGGTGAGCATTTACGACCTGGGTCTCTCCTTCTTGCCCTTGTAGAGGGCCAGCAGGGACACGTTGGCCACCTTGACCACCTTGAAGCGCACGCCCGGGATGTCGCCCACGGCGTGGCCCTTGCGCCCGAACCCGGCCACCAGCACCTCATCGTTCTCCTGTGACAGGAAGGGGACAGGCTGTGAGCCCCAAACCCAGTGCTGGACACCCCACCCGAGCTGCAGCCCGCCCCACAACAGCCTGCAACACGGAGGGTGTGGGCCAAAACCCACGGAAACAAACCCGTTAGCAGATTTAATCCAGCACCAACAGAATAAAGCTGTTTTTCACACCTTTTTCTCACAAGATTTTAGGCTTCTTGACAATTACCTCGATGAAGTTCAGGCAGCCATCGTTGGGGACAAAAGCTGTGATTTTTTTGCCGTTCTTAATGAGCTGGACCCTCACACATTTCCTGATGGCAGAGTTGGGCTGCTTGGCTTCAACACCCCTGCAAGGGAAACCACCAAAGCAATCAGTGTGGAGAACCAGGAGGGTCATTAATTATCACCCACAATTAACTGTTTTACCTTCTGTTCAGTGTAAATGGTATCTGTATTTCAACACCTGTGAGCTGTTTAAAAGTGCTGAATTAATATTCAATCAATAATGCATAATAAATGCAGATTTATATTTGAATACATAAAATACAACTTCCAAAGCCAAAGAAAAATGAACTCCAGAGTTAACAAAAACCAAAAGAAAAATGCCCCAACAACCCAAATCACAGAAACCATGTCCAAAAAACACAGCCTTGGCAGCATCCCAGTGAAATGAATAAATTATTAGAGGGGAGAAAGAGGCAGAAGTAGGTAGGACCTATGACACATAAACACCATCTTCTTTCCCTTTGTGCCCGAAACCCTGATTATACCCCATGCAAAAAAAACCTTGCCTTAATTTTTGACTGAAGTTTCCTATTTTTTCCTACTTTTAAAAGAAATTGGTTTTCTCCAATTCTTGCTAAAAATCCCCGTTTTCGTTAACTTTTGAAAAAAACCTCACACATTTCTAATTTGCTGTAATTTGTGCCACCCCCTTTTTTATTTTTTTCACTTGTTTTTACCCAAGATCTTTATTTTTCCCCCAATTTTGTAAGATATTCATGGGGTTTTTTTCTCCAGTTCTTGGGGGAGGAAACAAACCACCCCCAATCCCTACTCCTCGGCATCCTGGGGCTCTGAGACCCCATCCAGCCCGAAGGAGCACCCACACTTTCTCCAGGACGATGCCCTTGGCGTGGGAAGCGCCCCCGAAGGGGTTGGCCTTCAGCGCCGTGCCCAAGTGCGCCTTCTTGTACTGCTTGTCGTGCCACTTCTGGTCCCGGCGGTGGCTGCGCAGCTTCCGAGCGGTGCGGAGCCCTCGGCACTTCCCTGCGGGGCGAAACGAGGCCGCGGTGAGGAGGGGAAGGAGCCATGAGGGGAAGGAGGCGTGAGGCCATGGCGGACATGCGGCGGGTAATGGCGGACGCGGCCTCACCGCCCGCAGCGCTGCCCGCACGGCACCGAGCCGGCTGCAGGCGGCCGGACAGCGCCTGCGGAGCGCCGCGGACACCGCCGGGGACCCCGCAGCCCCAGCCCCGGTCCCAGCCCCGGCCCCGGCCCGGCCCGGCGCTCACCCATCCTCTCCCCGCGGCTGCCGAGCGAGAAAAGAGGGAGGAGCGCCCGCGCCCGCCGCCTATAGCCGCGCCCGGCAGGACCCTCTGGGGCTGTCAGCGCCGCGCCTGACCGAAATACCGACCGGCACTGCGAGGGGCAGCCCGGCCAGCAGGGAGGCCGCCGGTTCGAGTCCCGGCAGGGCGGCGTAGCCAGGACCCCAGCTCGCTGCCGAGCCGCGGGTTCGAGTCCCGGTAGCGCCAGTTCGTGTCCCGGCCTTAGGGAAAACGGAGGAGGGAAACTTTGGAATCAAAGTTAGACATAGAAAACTGGCATCGGGTTATGACAGCACCACATGCATTGGGGGGCCTCTCTTCCATTCACCCACACCGAGGCGCTCACTTCTGTAGATCATACACCATTTGTCAGACGAATGTGTTTTTACATTCCAGAGGCGTTGTGCCTGTTTCCAAAAAGCTTTCTACACAAGCTACTCAGTTTCACAGCTCTTACTACACATGCTCGCGTGTGCTCCAGCTCTCCTCATCCTCACCTGGCCACAGGCACCAAAACCCACCAAACCAGACCCCCCAGCCCAGGCAGAGGAACTCTTGGATTTTACCGGCATGCAGAGCTGCCGATGAAAGATCACCTGGCTGTGAATATTGAAATAAAAAAAGGGCAGGACTGATGGTCCTTTTTAAGCCTTTATTAAAAGTGATCAGCTCGGGTGGGGGCCCTGCCCAGCTTCGTTGCCCCAGCTTCGACTTGGAGGAGGAGGAACTTCGGCTCTGCCACTCCCTGTGATAGAGCCGGGCCCTCGAGTGTTCCTCACGGGCCGGGGCTGTGCACGAAGGTGGGTACGGAGGGGATGGTGCTGATTCGCCGTCCTCAGGGCAGTGGCTCCAGCAGACTTTCTCATTAGGGTGACTACTTGAAGAAACTCAAAAGCTGGCCAGGTAGTAGTTGCCGATAGAGCAACCTGGTTCATTTTTCTTAAAAGTTTGTTGGCTCGTTTTAAATTATTATTTTCTAGGGATTTTTTACTCCCAAGGATCTTTTCGGCTCTAGTTTGCATATTCAGCCCCTTTTCTTCTCTTCTTTTTTTTTCTTTCTTTCTTTATCTACTACTCTTCAGCAGGCCAGCTTCGAAAGGGGTAAGGAGGGGGTTGTAAATGCAAGCCCTGATAAGGGGCCGGTTTCTTCACAACTAAGTGGGTTTTTTTTTTTCCTTAAACTGCAAGAGGAATCCTAACTTACAAAGCTACAACAAAGCACAAAATTACATTCAAACAAAGCTACAATGTAGTACAAAATAAATGGATAATTGTTAAATTGATAATCTGGTCCCTTATTTATAACAAATCTGACAGGCAAACCTGCAGGTGTTGTTTATTCGAGTGTGCCCGTGTGCCCACGGAGGCCTTCCGGCACCCCTGGCAGGGAGGGCTGACGTCCCGGAGGTCTGGGTTCGAAGGCAGGCGTTTGGGCTGGGCAGGGACCGTGCCCAGGAGGCCTGGGGGGGCCTGAACCAGGATTTCTGCCTGGATGGAGCCTGTTCTGAGGTGGGACTGAGTAAAGGGTGGTCAGTGGGTAACTCCTGCAAGCACAGTTAACTGTTAGGAGACACAAATGTTAAGTATAAGACCTAAGGAGCTGAATTTACCCTAATCTTGTCAAGATAGGGGGGACAGGAAGAGACAGCAAATGTTAACTCAGACAGCAAATGTTAATTGCAAAACCTTGGAAGTAGGATTCGCTCTGATGTTGTCAAGATAGAAGGGACAAAGATCATCTCAGAAACTGCTGAATCGTTCCTCAAAGGACTACACGTGCCCCAGGGAGAAAGGTGAAAAGGGCACTATGAGGAAGACTGCTGATCTTCATCACAGAGACCCCCGAGGAAGAGGAGAAGCCTTCCTCAGTGCGACCACCAGGGCACACAACGCATGCGTGACCCGTATGCTAATGATATTAATGGCTTACGGGAAATAATTTGTATAACCACACCTGTCTCAATGAATGTAATGAATATTCATGATTTAACCCATAAGTACTGTATTGTAGAAGGTACCGGTGTGTGTGTTTGGAGGAGCGATCCCCCACACACCCAGCGCTGAATAAAGCAAATACCCACTTCTCTGACTCTGTCTCTGAAGTGACTCCTGGCCTGGCTTGGGGCCAATCAGGACTCAGAGCTTCTCCCCGATGAGAAGCAACAGGTCAAGAGAAAATGGCCTAAAGTTGCAGCAGGAGGGATTAAGGGTGGACTTTGGGGAAATTCCTTCATGGGAAGGGCTGGCACAGCTGCCCAGGGCAGGGATGGGGTCCCCATCCCCACGGGATCTAAAGCCATGTGGATGTGGCACCTGGGGACACGGGGCAGCGGTGGCCTTGGCCGTGCTGGGGGATGGTTGATCCACTGGTTTTGTGGGTCTTTTCTGATCTAGATGACTCCATGATTCTTACTTCCAGCTTTCCGTGGAATCACGGAATGGTTTGAGTTGGAAAGCACCTGGAACTCCATCCCGTGCCACCCTTGCCATGGGCAGGGACAACTTTCACTGTCCCAGGGTGCTCCAAGCCCCGTCCAGCCTGGCCTGGAACGTTTCCAGGGGCCCAGGGGCATTGTGACTTTAATTACTGTGCTGCCCACGAGCAGATCTGTGCACAGCAAAGTCCTGTAACACCAACAAGCTTGTACTTCTCAGTTTTGAAAGCTGCCTCAGTCCACGCTGCCAAACTGCATCAGTCCAAACCATGAACATTCCCTTTTGGGAATGACTCTGAAGAGGCAGTAATTACACATAAACACGTATTTCTTAAGACAGCCTGGGCTCACAGCTTAAGTAGAAAATACACACTTTGTGTGTATTTACAGGGCTAGTTTTACAACCAATCTTTATAGAATAACTAATAAAAAAATTTAAATATTATAAGAACCCAACCCGCCTCTGCAAAAGAAACCTCAAGCAATCCCAAGCAAAAGCCATAAACCCCACCAACACTTCAAGGAGAAAATTTTACTATCATAAAAAGCAGCTCTTGTAGATGCAGTTCCAATGCTGGAATGTAGTTTCTGTTTGATAATTTTAAAACCAGGGAAGTTTGTCTTGTGAAAATGCTGCAGCTTTGCTTTATAGTGTTAGGAATATTAGGAACACTTATAAGATGGCTGGGAAGGCAATTGGTGAATATAACATAAATGTTCTGCAACAAACTGACATTTATTGGACAAATACTCACTAAGAGGTCAAGATGTGGGAAAGAGATGGTTTGCCATGAAGCTGCTTTGGGATTTACTCTTTCTTTTTAAACTACACTGGGACTTTGGGATGCTTCTGTTAAGACAGCTTTTCTTCATTTCACCACATTCTCCAAAATTAGTGCTGGGGTTTTCTTTGGTCCAATATGTCTTGGTTTAGCCCCAGACTGCTGCTAAACACCACACAGCCTCGTCCCTCTCCTGAAGGGGAATTGTACCAAAAATGGGTTCAGATAAAAATAGTTTAATAACTGAAATAAAGTCAGTAATAATAGTTAAGAACAACTGTTTTAGGTAAGTGAGACAACAAGTAAGAATAAAGCCAATTAAGGCTAATGAGTGAGAGATGTCCAGGCACAGGTGGCCTCAAGGTGTGTCCCTGGAAGGTGTCCCATGGCAGGGGGTGTGAGCAAGGTGACCATGAGTGTCCAACCCAAACCATTCTGTGATTCTGGGGCCCACAGAGAGTCTGGGACTGCCCCTTTTACAGGAGCTCCCCTGGGCACTCAGGGCACTGTGGGCAGCTGTTCTCTTTGGAGAGCACCAGTGCTGCCAGATAAGCGCTTCTAAAATTAAATGTCTCGGTTGGCCAAGCAGACAAATCCACCCAAAATCCCACCACTTATCCTAAAACTCCCTGTATAATCTGATCTCTGATGCCTGGCATCCTGCAGCGCTGCACAACCAGGGGCAGCTGGGCTGTGACACACACTCGGCTTTTTGTGGGTTTTTTTGGGGTGGTTTCCTCCCCGACCCTTCCCTGAAGGTGGAGGCAGGCTTGGAGTCCATGTGGGGATTTCTCAGGGATGGGATCCTTTGGGGCCCTGGGGAAGGGTGCAGGGAGCAGAAGGTAATCCCAGAATCCCAGACTGCTTTGGGTTGGGAGGGACCCCAAAGCCCATCCATTCCCACCCCTGCCATGGCAGGGACCCCTCCCAGTGTCCCAGGCTGCTCCCAGCCCCAATGTCCAGCCTCGACTTGGGCACTGCCAGGGATGCAGGGGCAGCCACAGCTGCTCTGGGCACCCTGTGCCAGGGCCTGCCCACCCTCACAGGGAAGCAGGAAAGAGTTGTAACAGGATTAGTTTTTGCATCCCATCCCAGAAGGACGCAGAAAGGCTTTTTGGCCTGATTGGTTTCTCAGAGGGAGGATTATGCTGGAACAGAGACATTGTTTTTCTGTATTTAAAAGCCATTTTTCTGTCTGTGCTTCCATAGCTTTGCCAGTGGGCTGCGAATCAGAACAGCAATGATAAATTAGATGGAAAGGATGGACTGACATGCTCAGTGATGAGACCTCTAAAATGGCTGGCACCTCACACTTTGGTTAATTTAGGAAGCTTGGTGGTGACCTGATGTGGCACTGGGAGGTGACTGCAAACAGCAGGAAATGATCTGTGTTGTGTGCTCCAGGAGGCGCAGCCACAGGGAGAAATTATCCATCTTTATGGCAGGCAAACCCAGCGTGTGCACAATTTCTGCAGCACCAGGCAGCACAGCTGCCAGCCCAGAGTGCCCATGAGCATCTGTGTGGTCACTCTGTGTGACAGGGGGTGGCTGGACAGCGGTGACACGCTGGGGATGGGCAGGGTGCCCTGCCTGACCTGCCACCCTCTGCTTCACAGCCCTGACAGAGCTGAGCCTGACTTGAACTGAATATAATTACCTTTCCTGAGAGGTGAATTAAAAAAAAAAAAGCATTGCTTAAAGTACAGGAAGAGCTGCAGTGCTGCCTTCCTGGGATGGGAATGTCTGGGCTGCCTGGGTTGGAGCTGGGGAGCAGACAAGTGGCATCCCACTGCCTGATCATCCAAGGAGGATTTCTGCTCCAGGAGCAATCACCTCCACCCCCTCATCTCCAAATGGGGGGAAAAAAGATGATGTGAAGCAATTTAACCCTTTTACTTGGAATTCTGGACACTTTTAGCCTACCATAGCCCATCCTGTGGGCTGCAAACAACAGGTCAAGGGGAAACAGCCTCAGGCTGGGCCAGGGCAGGGGCAGGGTGGGCACCAGCAGGAATTTCCCCATGGAAAGGGTGCTCAGGCCTTGGCAGGGGCTGCCCAGGGAGGGTTGGAGTGCCCATCCCTGGAGGTGTCCCAGGAAGGGCTGGAGGTGGCACTCAGAGCTCTGGGCTGGGGATGGGGTGGGGATGGGGCACAGCTGGGACTCCCTGGGCTGGGAGGGATTTTCCAGCCTTTGGGATTCTGGGGTTCTGGGATTCTGTAGACTTCCCATTGACTTTGCCCTGCAGGAGGTTCATTTCTGGCCTTTGTGGCCACAAAAAGTTGAAAAATGAAGCCTTTTCTGGTTGGTTTCAACACAAACCAGGCAAAAGTACAACAGCAATTGAGCAACTGAATCACAAGAGCTCCCCTAACCCTGCCCTTGTCAGGACTGCTGCATGCAAGGCTCTACTCAGACTTTCTTTTAAATCTCAGTAATGCAGAGATGCTGATTTTGTCATCATTCTTCACCAAAATGAGGATCTAATTTCTTTTTAGGTACTAAGTGTATTTGGTTATGCTGGAACCTCATTAAAAACCAGCATTTCTAAGAAATGTTGAATTGCTGTTATTATCAGCAAGATTCAAGGGGCAAGGAAAGACTTTTCTTCTTGCTTTTTGCTTCACCATCATTTCAGATGACTGCTGATTAGTGATTTACTACCAGCACCCCTGGCATTAATATGCACTGAAGAAGTCAGGATATTTGCACTGATTTGGTCTGGTTTAACCTATGTTCACAGTTTGGTATTTGGTGTTTTCTGGGTTCTCTGTTTATGCTACTTTCTTCCACTTTCTCTGCCCTCAAAGGACACATTTTTTCATTCTTTTGGGCCATACTGGTTTGTATGTCAGAGATTTTATATTTCTTACCTTTTATTCCCAAGTGGGTGAAGAATGCTTGGGAAATGGATGCACATGGATCAGATCTCAAGGTCCAGAAAGCCTCTCTGTGCCTTTCCCTCCACTTATTTAGGACTCAGGAGGGCTGAGGCATTGAGCAGTGATGTTAGTGACCTTACACTGCTTAGAAGAGTCTGGGATGCTTCTGTCCCTTCCCAGGGCTGCTTCAGTTTTTTACCTGAGCCACGTGTCTGTGCTGGTGTAATTGTTCTAAGCTTAGCATCATGTGTTCCTGGTGCATCTCAGAAAATTCAGGGGTTGTTTTCAAGTGGTTTTTGCTTAATCCTACATTCCCTCATCTAATTTTTCAATCTGGGATTCTCACATAAGTATCTTTACTCCTCCTTAAATTGGATAGACGCTGCTCTACGGAGAACAAGCTGTTGGGGGATTTCTAAGATGAGCAGATACCCTCTGCATCCCAGAAGGAGAAATGAATTAAGGTGGCAAATCCTTTTTAATGGCTGCAATGCTAAAGCCCTGATCCTTCTCTAATATCTGGAATGCAACAGGCAGGAGCTGTTAATCAGCAGAGTGAAGCTTCACTGATGGTCACAGCAGCAGGTAGCAGGACAGGAGCAAGTGTCTGATGGCTACAAACTGGTGTGTGGCTGTGTCCTGCCTGGTATTTAAGGGTTCTGGGACTGGATGATATTTAAGGTCCCTTCCAGCCCAAGCCATTCTACTACTCCATGATTCTCAGGGGTACCACTGTGTGTGACCCACAAACCTCTTGAGAACAACCCAGATCCAACCCCTCCTGTATTCACAGTGATGTGTGTGGGCTTTGATGTCTCAGTCTGGCAGCCCAGAAACACAGACACTGTGATTCCGTGGGCATTCCACAGCTGTGGCCTGGCCTAGAGCTCCCCAGTGCCAGAGGGCAGGGCTGGCTGGGATCTGGGGCAGGAATTGTTCCCTGGCAGGGTGGGCAGGCCCTGGCACAGGGTGCCCAGAGCAGCTGTGGCTGCTCCTGGATCCCTGGCAGTGCCCAAGGCCAGGCTGGACATTGGGGCTGGGAGCAGCCTGGGACACTGGGAGGGGTCCCTGCCATGGCTGGGGTGGGAATGGGTGACTTTTAAGATCCCTTCCTACCCAAACGACTCAGTAATCTTTGAATTCAAAGCACCAAAACAATTGATGCAGAAAGCTGGACTGGGCTGAATTAGTGCTGAAGAAAGGAAACTGCTTCCAAATATTTGGCTCCGAGGCTTGCAGTGTCTTGCTTTCACATCTGTAAAGTCAAGATATATAACACACGTATATCTGTCTCATCTATATAATAAATAGATAACAGGAGGCACTAGAAGAGTTCAAAATACCTGCAATTCTTGCTGTGAACAGAAGGAGAAATTCCAGAGCTGCTCGTAAACATCACCCTCACCTCCCTCTAAGGTTAGGGTTAAGTACAGATAAGAAGTGAATCTCAGCGTGATTTTAGAGCCCGTCTGATGTAATTCCTTCTTCCCCCTTCGCAAGCGGCTCTCACCCGGTACAATTTCCCCAGACCAAGTGATCACTGGTGCAGGAGGGATCCGGCAGGTGAGGGGGGCACAGGGAGGGCGGTTTGAGTGGGGATGGGGCAGGGATGGGGCAGGGATGGGGCGGGGATGGAGCGGGGATGGGGCAGGGATGGAGCGGGGATGGAGCGGGGATGGAGCGGGGATGGGGCAGGGATGGAGGGGGGATGGAGCAGGGATG
>JACBWW010002001.1:0-10748 GCA_020086605.1 Lanius collurio | reverse complement strand
TATAAATATTTCACTTATATGTTCTTTTTCCCAGGATGTCCAAGCTAACAAGTGTTTTCAAAAGTCTCCCCTCTACTTTAAACCCTTTTCTTCTGAATTTAAGATCTCAGGAAAGGAAGGTGGTCAGGCTAGAATATAATTTGCTATTCTGTGGTATTTTTTTAAAGAAGGAACATAACTTTATTACATTGTTCTTGGACATATTGCTCCTCCAAAGGCCACGTAGAAAAAGCAAAAAAAAAAGGCTTAATCTTGTAAAACATTGATCAGTCTTTCCTCTGTGAAGGAGATGAAGCTGACTGAGAAAGGACTGCTTGTAATGTCCCCTCCTGACCATGTACATTCTGTACCTGATTTCAGGGTGGCACTGAAGGGCAGTGGCCACTTCTAGAGCAAAAGGCTCCTAAGGACTGGAATGTGTCAGAGCACAGGAAAGATCAGCTGGAACCCCTGAGCTGGCAAAGCAAAAAATCCATTTTTCCTTGCCTTCATTTTCCAGTTGGAGAATGCAGCCTTTCTTAGTGTTGACTTGTTCTAGGAAGTAGTGCTTCTTGCCTGAGAGCAATCCTTTCTCTGTTTCTAGGGTTACCAGAGGATTATTAAAAAAAAAAAAACAAAAAGAAAATATAAAAAAGAAATATAAAGGAAAAAAAAAAGGAAGAAAGTATCAAACAGCAGAACAGACCAGTAGTGAGAAGTTTCCAGGTCTGTATTGCAACACAGAACCCAAGGGGTTTTGATAGGGTCTAAATTTGGCAAAATCAGCTTTCCCACCCCTCCCTAACTTTATTTTTCTGGCCTCTAACTATTTTTACTCCAAGTTTCCCTCTGTCTCTGTGGATGTAGAGAAAAGATCTATGGAAAGGAGTCTGGGAATAGGATAAGAAAAGTAAAACTTCCTGGAAAAAAATAGTGGTGTTGTTCTGAAAGCAAAGCCAAGAATCTAACACTGTGCATTAATATGTATCAGCATAAATATATGGGGGCACATAATCCACTAATTCATGTTAGTGAATAGGTCTACTATATTGTGTAATTCACAGACAAAACAAGAGCCCACCTGTCTTCCATTATCTTAAACCAAAACTGAGGGTCTAAATCTCTTCATTAAGGTGTAAAATGAAGTTAGAAAGGACCAGTATTCCCCTTTTCCACTACATTAGTACTTTGGAAATGTGCCTTTTACTTGGCACTATGGCTGCCCACAACACTGCACCATGCAAGCCCATATGCAGTAACTTGATTTCTTTAACAAGGTTGAAAAAAAAAATTCATTATTAGCACTTACATTTGAAAAATCCACCAAATCTCATAAGATAATAAAAAAAAAGATGATGAAAATCAGAGTTGATGGCCAGTTGTGTGATATTTCCTTGTCCAGCTGGACTGTACTTTGACTTGGTTGAGTATAAAATGCACAGAAAAATCTGCAAGGCCTTCAGCTTTTCAATGTGATTCTAAATGCAAATTAAAACCTTCTTTGTGTGCTACATCATTTTATTAAAAAGATACATTCTACAGTCATAAAAAAGAATGGTTTTTAGATAAAGTTGGAGAAGTACTTTGTCTCTTTGAAATTTGCTGATGCTATATTTTTCTGTTATTTCTAGCAATGTTTGGAAACATGAATTAGAAGAAATATGTGTATTTATTGCATGATTTTGATTTACTATGTGACAGATTTAGACTTCAAAAGAAAGGATATCAAAAAATTTTACCTTCATACACATTTCAAAATAGTTTCAATTGATGTAGATTTATTTCAGAAACTATGCTGATGTTATGACATCTTAAAAAAATCTTATTTTTTTTTCACTGAAAGATATACAGGAAATCCATCACTACTTGATATCTCTGTAGGATTCTTGCTTGACTGGAGTGTAGTCTCCAGCTGCTGTGAGATTTAATAACACCCTGGTTATGATATCATCCAATAGCAAAACCTTCTCGACAGCTGGAACAATTTTTACACTAATGCTGTAATCAGATACATAGAATTGTCTTGGTACAGAAAATTACTTAAGGCTCAGACAAAATACAATGTACCACTTACCAGCCAAAGGTCAAAGAACTTGTTTCCAAATCTACCAGCCTGTTCTGCAGAAGAACTGTCTGGGAAATCTGGGTCCTGGATGGTTTGACTAAATAGCTTTTATGGAAGGACAAAAAATGCAGTTTCCAACTTACATTTTTCCTTTTGTGCCACCATATTTATACCTTATGCCTTTAGTTGAATATTGGTTCAATGTTTTTCTTTTAGATGTAAATCATTACCTTAGTTTGGATCTCTTTCATAGCAGATATTTTTATATACATTTTTCTTTTTCTGAAAACAAATATAAATATTTTACAAGAAAGTGCTTGTGACCAGAAAGATCGAAGGCACATCTGCCTGAATTGGTTATACCCAGGAGATTTGCAAACATGGTCAGTCCAAAAGCTCCAGAGCAAGTGAGCACAAATAGCCCTTGCAGGCAGCTCATGCTTCTCAAAGATTGCCAGAAAATTTGGTTGATTCGTTGTTGATAGATCTTCATATATTTTTGATAAAAGATTATTAATTCAGACTGATGGAAGGTGCCATTTGGAATGTGAACTCTTTTAAGACCAAAAGTTTTACATAGCATTATTATTGACAAAACTGAATTTGGCACAGAGATAAAAGATTGGATGAGAAACCCTTGAATGATTTGAAAAACTGAAAGCTGTAAAACTTTTCAAAACTCTAAATTAAATCTATAAGTGTTTGATAAGAAATGGGATCTAAATCTGCTCCATCAAATTCAGAAGAGCAGAGATGTCTGTGTCAGTCTGAGTTTTGACTGCTACTCTAATCATAAAGGAAACTATTCAAGCTTTTTATGCACTACAGTATTATTTTTACTTAGTCAAGAGCTACTTGAATGAATGTGAAATGAGTTAAAGTGATTTGGCTGGGATTCAGTTATGCATGGGAAATACTTAAGATGCAGTCAAGACATCTGCAATCAAAATTAATCCAAGTAAAATAAGTACCCATCCCCACAGGTTGCAGAAAACTTAGCAGAATAATGAAGAAAAATATGAGTCCAAAAGATTAACAGGGGAACCTTGAACCAGCTAGCTGGGTTTTTTTGTACAAGGTAGACTAAAATCTAGCAGTATTTTAAAACTGACCTTTGATTCTCTCCACACAGAAAAAAAAATAACTCCCCTCCAAATTAGGAATCAATTTTCTGGAGGACAGAGAACAGAATGATGGAAGTGCAAATGGTTTATTTCACAGAAGGTAAATTAAAGGGTTGTACAAGGAGACATGATTAGTTAAATAAATAAGGTAGTTAATCATGTTTCTGAAATACTGCACTGAGGAGCAAAGGAAAACATCGATGTTAGATGTGTAAAACAGAAAAATTTGGTAGCAGGTAGCCAGCATAACCTGGTGAATTTGTGACATTGTTCATAATACCATGGGAAACTTTTGGAAGGTCAATAAAGTGCATCAAGATTCTATTAATTTTTCATTGACCTCTTAAATCCACTGTGTGTCTCACCTTGTATCTATCAGTGCTACCATGACAGATTGCTGAGAATTCCTGCCTTATTTGTGCTGCAAGTGCCAGAGAAAATGGCTTCAGATTCCTGAGAATTCCTGCCTTATTTGTGCTGCAAGTGCCACAGAAAATGGCTTCAGATTCCTGAGAATTCCTGCCTTATTTGTGCTGCAAGTGCCAGAGAAAATGGCTTCTGGGAGTCTGACTGGGAAGAGATGATGGCTCCCAACATGACAGACACAGTTTGTACATGAATATGAAGCCAGGCATTCTGTGTGGAAAACTCCTGTGCTATAAAACCAAAATATCATGGTTTGATTTCTGACAGCTGCATAACAATCCAGGAGGTTTTTTTTTCCTTTCCCAACCTACCAGCTGTCCAAGTAAAAATGGCAATGATTTATTCCCCAAACCCAGCTGACTGACAGGCAGTGCAGGAGGAGTGGAGGAGCCCCACTGAGCAGTGGGAAGGAAAGCAGGCAGATCATGGGGATACTCCCTCTGCAGAGCTCAGGGGGGTTTTTCTTACCCAAAAATTGAGCTTTGCATGCCCAGGCATGGAAGAGAGCTGGCCTGTGAGTTTTAGTGACATTCAAGATGAAATGCACTACCCCAAAGGGTGTTTATGTTGCTGATTTTTAACCCAGAGGTAGATGGGATGGTGGATTATATCTGTTCACCACACAGCCAGCAATCTGATAGCTCTTTGACACAGAGTCTGTGTACACCAGTTTCAGGAGGGTAAAAATATAAACTCACTGGAATCACTGATTTCCCAAGGTAATAGAGTTATTCAGAGAATATTAGCTGACAGCTACACCCACTTGCACTCATCAATCCTGCCAGGGCTGGTATGGAAGTTTAAAATGCCAGTATTCCTCTCTTTCTCTCCCCTAAGTCTTCATTATAATGCATCTCACTGTTTTTTAGAAACTTACTCTACTTTTTTGGCAGATGTGACAGGCGGCTGTAACATTGATACCATCAGTGCTGTTCATCCTCCTCCTTCTTACAGTGATTCTTAGCACATATTAATTAAGAGAAAGAGGAAAGGTACAATCAATTTATTTAATATTGTTAATTAAAAAAGAACTTGTGAGCTGCTATCAGATAAAATTTGGCTTGTGCAATTGCAATTTGACAAATTTTAATCAAAACTTTTTTTTTTCTTTAAACATAAATGTGTTTCTCAAAGTTTTCTTTCATTAAGCAAAATATTTTACTGCACACAGGGGGGAAACTTGAACAAATCTTATTCAGCTTATCAAAATACAAAGACATCCTCTAGATGTAGGACTTACATTTTTCAAAGTTCAATGTTTATGCAGGGAGAGGAGCAAGGATGGAGAAAATGCTTTGAATGTGGTTGCCTTTTCCTTACATTTGTTTGCCTATTGGTAGCTATTAGTAAAATTTTAAAATATGGTTTACAAGATAAACTTCTGAAATATCATTAGCCATATGCACAATTATGCCACAAGTTAATTAAATCCCATGTAATTTCAAATAATTGAGCTAAGTACAGCTGGAGATTCAGTGGGACTCATAATGAAATCCTTAGTATAGTATTTAATTACCTCCTTGTGAGATGCAACAGAAAAATATTTGGCCTTGCAAAGTGATCTAAAGGTCAGGAGATTCAGCCTGCATTAGATCAAAGACAGTGCCAGGCAGGTCAAGAAATACAGATAAAATAAGGAGGCAGCTTAGGAAAATGAATGCTTTAGCTGATCCTGTGTGGTAGGGCTGGGAGTAGGAGAGAGAGGGTAGTGATGTGAGTGACCATTTCAGGATTGTGCAGTTCCCCTGCAAACAAAATGAGGTTGGAAAGATATATCCACCTAAAAGGAAAAGCACCTTGAACTGTGTGTCATAAGAGCTGCTCAAAATTTCAGCTAATTTCTGTTAGGAAAAATATTTTGAAAGCACCTGGGTACAATTTTAAAATACTCTTGTTTTAAAATTTAAGCTTTTTTTTATCGTTGGAAGGGTAAGAACTAAAGTGACACATTACAAAATTTGGAACAAATGCCTTTATTGATTAACTTAAGAGGAGAAGACATGAGCAGCAGCAAATCCCCAAGGAATGGGGATTGTCTCAAATTTAAGGTAGATATTGAGTGCTTTTTGAAGAGACATAATTTTCCTGGGTTCCTACCTATTTGCAGAAGGCTGCATTAATGCATCCTGTTGGATCCCAGACCCTGATTTAAGGAAGATATTGAGTGCTTTTTGAAGAGACATAATTTTCCTGGGTTCCTACCTATTTGCAGAAGGCTGCATTAGTGCATCCTGTTGGATCCCAGACCCTGATTTTCCCAGGTGTGAGAACTCTTCTGTTCTGTGAGAGTCAGCCCATGAATTCCTCAATGTCAAGGAATGAGCAATGTCTTTGCTGAAAATGAATCCTGGAAATTTCTGAGCTGTAGGGACCATGGAACACTGAGTTCAGCTCTTATCTCTGCCCAGGACAACCCCCAAAATCACACCATTTCCTGAGGGTGTCCAAATGCTTTTTGAACTCTGCCACGTTTGGTGCTGTGACCACTTCCCCAGAGAGACTCTCCCAGTGTCCAACCACCCTTTGGATAAAGAATTATGAATTAACAAATTGCTATCCAGTGGAGATTGTGCATAATGTTACAAATTGGAGGATAATACCTTTTTTATCAGGGGAATATGTTGTGTATCATGTAAGGCACTCAAACCCTGAGGGTGCCCCAGCCAAACTCTCTTCAGCTGCCCTTATCAGAGCCCTCAGGAATTCATCAAGGTCACCAGGAAAGGAGCAGTGCTAAACTGGGAAGAGAAGGCATCGAGGAATGGAATAACAGAGAGAAAAGTAAATAAAGAAGTAAATAAATAAATACCACCCTGGACTAGAAGCAATCACCTGTTTTGAAAGGTGCCTGCAGAGCTCGTGGGCAGGATGGGGGCACCGATCAGGCAGAGCGGGAGCACCGGGGCCAAAAGGCCCAAGTTTGGTGTAATTCAAACAATAAATGGCTTTTGTACAATCATTTTGGTTCCTTGTCCAGAAGTCCTGAGCTCCTGCAGTGTCAGGCCTTTTGCTCTGCTCATTTCCTCCTTTCTGCCATGATTGTTTTGCTTATTCCACGTTTCATTGGGTATTTGGTTCAGTGGGAGAGGGCAGCAGGGCTGAAAGATGAGCCCTCACAGAAATGGAATGAACCAGGATAATAATCAGTTATTTAAAAGTTATACATTTTTGCATCTCACTGTTATAAGCTGGTAAAATTAAGGAAAAAAAAATCTTTCTTCCATGTAATTCCACAGATTCATAGGAGGTAAAACTGTAATTGAAATTGTGCTTATATTGTCCATGAGAACAGACACTCAGTGCCAAATCTCTGCCAGTTTCTCTACCTCCTGATAGCTCAATGGTTTCAAAATCTGCACTAGATTTGAAACCACCACTAACAGAATTTCCATATACTTGTATAGTACCTAATTATAAATACATTTTTTTTCATATTAAAATACCAAAGGAAAAACAATGACTGCTTTATGGCAAAACACAGAAATATTCTTCCGTTCATGCCAATTAATTGCACCCAATTTGTATAGAGTGTCAGAAGAGTGGTTCAGGCAGGATTTCAGGAATAATTAATGAAAAAACCAAAAATTTATTTAGGTTCCTATAAAAAATGTACAGTCTATGATAAAGTTGTAACAGAAAAATGAAAAGAAATTATACACATTTTTATAGATTTATAAAAAAATTATAAATATTTTTATGGCAGAAATAGAAAAAAATAATGGACACAGAGGAAAAGAGTTTGAATTTTTGCAAGAAAAAGTATGAGAAATTCAGATGAAGATGTGCACTAGGTGTTTTAGGAGGGAAAAATTACTTTTTTTTCTATTGAATAATGCTGAAAAGTAGAAAGCACACAAGAGAAAGGTGAAGATGGTGAGGTATCCATTAAGAATTCAAAAGTATAAGGAAAAGGAAAATAAATGACAGCAGCTTTGCTTCCTTATCTAAATTTTCAGATGTGAAATTGCTGCTGAAATGGACTTTTAAAATATCTCCTTGTTTTCACTGTGTGTTTATTTCTCAGTCTGTGAAATGGAAGTTTCTAGAATTAGCAGTGCCACAAGTTCCTGTGGAACCGCCTGGCATCCCAAAGGACCTGTGAGGAGCTGGGCAGGAAGGGGCACACCAGAACCTCCCCCATTGGCATTTTGGGTGCCACGGAGCAACTGCTCTGCCCTGGGCAGAGCTGAGCTGGTCTAAAATATCTGCAAACCTGCTCCATGTGTCCATTGCATGATTCTGGTGGCTGTAATAACATAACCTGCTCCAGGCATGTTTAACTTCATAAACAAAGCTATGAAAGGAAATGCAGGAGGGTATTTCCATCACAGGCTTGGAACTACAGAAAGGCTGTTGTGTTCCTTGCATCATAAATATCTCTCCTATACTAAACTAATCCATTTGGACTGATGCAGCGTGGTAAAATAAAAGGATCTTTTTGCATTTAGTTTAAAAACCTTAAATACCGTAAAAAAATCCAACATTAAAGTTGATTTTTTGTTTTTAGAGTCAACAAGTGAATTCTGTTCTTTAGAATTATTCCTGCCTCTTTATTGCCTTTGGAAGCAATTTGAAAGTGTTGGGGGCATAATAGTCAATAAATCATGTGAGGAAAGAAGAAAAACATCTTTGTTTTTTAACAAAAAAATGGTGGAGCTGTAAAATTATGCCATTTTTAAAGGGGAAAAAAAAAGGAAAAAATACACCAGAAAATAAATAAAGTAAATACAGATTTGAGATCTGATCGAGTCAAACTGCAATAATGTTAAAGAAGAGAGAAATGAAAATCTGACTGCTCTGAACAGTGGATTTCAGAAACAGACCAAGACTATATTCACAACAGACTTTTCACTTTACTCTTATCTTTACATTATGTTATGTCACTGATGAAATACAGCAGCTCCTGCAACAGTCAGCAGGAAAGCAACATTTTAATTGCAAGTAAATGCCAGTATGTTAAATCTAATCTCCAGGGAGCAAATATTTACCAAGAGTTTATGATCAGAGATAGACTTGTAGAATAAACAAAGTGTACAGTATCAGCTTGTCTACAAATGTACTGGAGTATTTTTTATTTAAAAAGCATTGGACTACTGAATTCAAAGTACAGCACTGGCTCAATGCAAAGCTTCTTTGCTCTCCTAAAATGCTAAAAACCACACATACAAATATGTATTCTTACAGGGAACAAATGTTTGTGAAGGAGACTTGAAGACTTTAAAAGTCTTCTTAAAATTTTAAATAAACCACGTATATATTTTGGGCTGTATTTCCTTAGATGGGATCTGTGGTTTGTTGTCTATGTAGATGGCTATAGGAATTTCATACTGCTGAAAGAATTAAATGGTTCTTTTGGTCATTCAAATAGGAAACAAAAATTGGATGAAAATCATCTACTTTTCGAGTTTGTTGAAAACCATATGACAACATTAGTATTTTGAAGACAGATTTCAGTACTGTCTGTCATGTATCATAGCCCAGATGTTATTTATACAGTTCCCAACTTGAGAAAAAAGGGACTGTAAAAGCAGGCACAAAGAAGATTAAATTGTATATTTTAAAAAGCTGGGCTTGAATGTCTTGCACGATCATAAAATCAACACAAAGTGAAATGACAGGAATTTGTCTTTCTGCATTTAAAATATTTGGAATAGAAGAAACTCTTGAGGCAGAAGAAACTACTTTTATCCCTAATAATGATCTCCTAGGATAATCATATATTTTGGGAAAGAAAAGTAGTTTTACAAACCCTACTGATGTACAGAATAATATTGAAAATGTGCTATTAGAGGAAAAAGACTGAGAATTTAAGGACTTAAGAGTAACTATTGTGATGTAGTTCAGTGTTTTCTCTGAATACTTTAGGTAAATTTTCTTTGAGAATAGAAAGTGACAATTAAAAAGTTGCACTTTTCTCTTTGGAGAAAAAATTAAATCCTTATCAAGCTGCTATAAGTAAGACTCTCACCAGACTGAAGTCTTTCTAATCCAATTTGACGTTTGAGGGATAGATGACACAAGATATTGTGTTGTAAGGAAATAGCCTAAAATATTAAATTAAATGAAAACCAGATATTTGGGAAGTGATGTAAAGAAAACACTCTGTCCTAAAACTTGGGAACATAAAATTACATGGCCTCACTGAACTCAGTGAAAAATTATTTATATGGCCTTTCTTTCTTTGATACTTGAACCTGAAGACCAATCATTGATGAGAATAAGTAGGTTTGAGACAGAAACACACATAATTTATGTTTTCTTTTCTCCATCTGCATGTCTAGTTTTCTTTCCATCATTTCTAGGGTTTTTTTCTCTTTGGACTGAGATTTTCCTTAATGCTAAAAAAGCTAAAATTCAGGTACAGTGAGTAAAGAACAACAACTCTAACAGCTTTCAACATTCACTCTCAGTATAAAAGAATTGGATACTAATCAACATGCTGAAGAAAAGAAGTTTTAAAAATAAATAAATCATTGCAAAGTAACAGCATCCCGAGGTGACTTTCCCTCTCCCTTGTATGCATTTTATGGTGACTATGTCAAAATCTGCTCCTTTCACTCAAAACAGTACAAGACCTTTTAAATTCCAACTTTCATTTCAGTGCCACATCCACTCCTTGGAACAGACTGGTGAGAAGGAAGAATGGCTCAAGCCCTGCTCCTCCATGATGCCAGTGGCCATTGTCCCTTGGGCATGATGCCAGTGGCCATTGTCCCTTGGGCACGATGCCAGTGACCATTGTCCCCTGGGCATGGTGCCAGTGGCCATTCATTGTCCCTTGGGCATGGTGCCAGTGGCCATTGTCCCTTGGGCACGATGCCAGTGGCCATTGTCCCTTGGGCATGATGCCAGTGGCCATTCATTGTCCCTTGGGCATGATGCCAGTGGCCATTGTCCCTTGGGCATGGTGCCAGTGGCCATTGTCCCTTGGGCACGGTGCCAGTGGCCATTGTCCCTTGGGCATGATGCAGCTCCAGCCACCTCTCAGATAAAGTCCCCAGCACAGGGGCTGGTGCTGCTCTGTACAGCCAAGCCCTGTGTGATCCCCTGAGGGGCAGTGTCCAGAGTCTTTGCTGGAGCACAGGAGAGCTCCAACACAGTGTTATCAATGAAACTGCCAATTAAATCGAATTAATAAATTGCGTGAGCCAAAT
>JACBWW010002000.1:0-10762 GCA_020086605.1 Lanius collurio | reverse complement strand
TGCTAAAGTCAGACAACTTAAAAGGAAATAAAGGAAATGCAAACAAAGGATGTTTTGAACAAATGTGACCTTCCCTAGAAAAAGGCCAAGGCTTTGTGGTGCAGAGTCTCAAATGACACAGCGAGGTCTGTCGCCCTGATTTTTAGAAATCTTTTAGCCTTCTGATGTTTTCATTCTAGTTGCAAGCTTTCCCACATATTTTCTGTAAATAACTCAGTTGTTTTGCATTCCTTCATAGAAGTGGAGAAAGTTGATGGATTGGTAACTTGTCCAGTGTCATTGGAGAGGTGGCCCCTTCACCCTCCAATCCACTGTCACTTTTGTAAAACTATAAGTAGTGGAGTCAGAAAATAAACTTCCCTTTTTTGCTCACCTTCAGCTGATGTGTTCACGTGTGTTTGCTCTCGTGTCCTACAGTGACAGAGGTCAAGGAGCCCGTGAAGGGACGGTGGCTTTGGTGTGTCCCTGCAGACCGAGGGACAGAGGACAGCCCTGCCCTCTGTCCCCAGCCCACCAGAGGCCCGGCACAGGGCTCTGCACTGCCTGCCCACAGCAGAGAAGGACACAAGGCTCCTGCAGCACCTCTACCCAGCAGCTGCTCCCTGGGAAACTCCCCAGCACAGCCCAGGGCAGCCATAACCAGGCACCCACTGCAGCCTCCACGGCTCCTCTGTGTGCCCCAGAACTGAGCGGGCACCAAACTGGCACTGCCGCTTTGGCAGCTTCCTCTGCTGCCCTCTTAAAGCTCCAGCAACTTCACCAACCACCAATTGTGGGAGTAAGGTCATGGAAGCACAGCATGGCCCAGAGGGACCTGAAAGATCATTGAGGAATGTGGTATTTGACATTAAGTCAGGAATGGCACCCGTTAGACAAACAGAAATGTGTGAACTCAGGGGATCAGTCTTTGGAGACAACACTAAAACTGAAGAACTTCTGAAAAGAGAAAGGGTAATTGAAGACACTCAGCTCAGAGGACACTTTCATTCTCATGGTGCCTGAAGGGTGGATTCTCAAGCCACTTAATCTTGATAGGCCACTGGAAAGAGACTCTTTCTTTACTGGGAAGTGTAACTGCAAATTACTTGGGGTCCTCAGCACATGACAGACTGGAGCTGCTGCAGAGAGCCCAGAGGAGGCCCCAGAGCTGCTCCAGGGCTGGAGCCAGGCTGGGAGAGCTGGGGGTGCTCACCTGGAGAGGAGAAGGCTCCAGGGAGAGCTCAGAGCCCCTTGCAGGGCCTGAAGGGGCTCCAGGAGAGCTGGAGAGGGACTGGGGACAAGGCCTGGAGGGACAGGACACAGGGAATGGCTTCCCAGTGCCAGAGGGCAGGGCTGGATGGGATCTTGGGCAGGAATTGTTCCCTGGGAGGGTGGGCAGGCCCTGGCACAGGGTGCCCAGAGCAGCTGTGGCTGCCCCTGGATCCCTGGCAGTGCCCAAAGCCAGGCTTGGACATTGGGGCTGGGAGCAGCCTGGGATAGCAGGAGGTGTCCCTGCCATGGCAGGGGGTGGGAACTGGATGGGCTCTAAGGACCCTCCCAACCCAACCCACTCTGGGATTCTGTGGGAGCCTGGTGCCCAACACAAGCCCTCAGACTTTACTCCTACTTTACACACTGATATTTGCAGTATATGAAGTCACACTGATTTGGTCTCAGTTTTCCATTTGGAAATGTAAAGCTTTTTGCAAAGGGGTAGATTTTGTGAAGGAAAAGTGGAAAGGGACAGAAGTGAAGAGGTGTGGGACGAGGTCCCCCAGAGCTGTGGGAACACCTCAGGACAGCAGAGGCTGTGGGAGCACAGCCCAGAACAGCACAGGGCTCCAAATTCCTGTGTGAGAACCCAGAGCTCACCTGCCCCCAGGCTGACAGGGCTGGCTGAGGTGGTGTGGGGAGAGCAGGGCACAGAACTGCTGCACAGCCCGGGGGGCTGCAGCTCCAGGGGGCAGGGGGGCTGCCCAGTGCCCACCACGCCCCAAGGGAAGGAGGAACTACTCTGAGAAATGTTAATTAATGGTCTGAACCTGAGGAAACAGCACAGCTACCAACAAAGCAACTCACAGAGACAACACCATTTGTATTCCAGAAATCAAAGCAGTAAATCAGATGCTCTGAACATAACATTTTCACTTGCCTTTGAGTTATGCCACTGTGAGGAATCCCATTTATGCCTTTAACACAGCTGGGCAGAAGCAGATGGGAATGGTCAGCAGCACAGGGAAACCTCCAGAATTGCTAAAACCCACCTTTTGTTGCTTATTTTATCCACTTCATGCATCTGGCACCCTCGATGTTGTTAATCCACTCTTTGCCCCGTTTGTGGAGTTCTTCCAGTCCATCCCCAGCACCTGTGGCAGATCTGTGCTCACACCTGCCAATAAAGCCACGGTGAGGTGATTTTACTGGTGCTGTTACCACCACCATCATTATTAAAAATCAGTAATGTAGAGTCTCCAGCACAATACCCAGCACCAGAATCAGCTGTGGCACATCTAACAGTTATTAACACCTTATGGAATCCATGTGGTGCAGGAACAGAGAGCTCTGCTTTTGGCAGTTTCTCCAGCTTATTAGCAGGAGCAGATATTTCTGCAGTGAGAAAATGAACTTGTAGCACTGCAGCCTGGGAAGTCCCAGGCAAACCTGAAGTACTCACAGATGAACCCTTGGCATCTATATGGGATTTGCCAGCTCATCTCTGATGAAACACATTTTAACCTGTCAGTCTCCTGACAGCTTTTACTTGTCTCCTCCTTCTGCATTTAGTTCTGTAATTTTTAAAAACTGGCAGTGTCTGCAGCCTTCTACAACAACAAAAAAAATGAAAACACACTTGAACCATTTTCCTGTATGTCTGCTCTCTGAATCCAGAGCTAATCATGCAATTCCCCACAGAAATCAGAATCAGCAAAAGCTTGTGTGTGGGTCTCAACACAATGCTCATTTGACTTTCTATATACACAAAATCACACATTAACGTCCACAGACTACAAGCAAACAGCAGAGCCCAGTAAAGCAAAAAAATCTATGAGGAGATGGAAGTGTCTGATGCTCCTGGTGTCCATCTGCCTTTCTCAAACCCACATTTTGAAATTTTGTTTTAACAAAGTATAAAGCTTTGGTTTTCCTCCTGCAGAAACCAAAAATCACTCTTGGAAAAGAGACACTGGAAAGTGTTTTCCACAGAAAACAAATGCTGCAAACAAGTTTCCAGATAAAACAGAGGAAGTATTTTCCCTAGATGCACCCATAATTTCTTTCTCTGACAAAAATGTTCAGCTTCTTCTGTAGATTCCAAAAAAGTCCCAAGTCTATAGGCAAATTCTGACTGTCTGACAAGCACAATTTGAGAAAGCCTCGTGGGGAAGCAGTGATTAGAGAAGGCAACTGGCAGCTGGGAAGCCCACGCTGTATTCCCTGTTTCATTACTGATGTCTCTGGATGACCTTGTCAAGTCACTTCATGCATTCCTGCCTGCCTTTCCCTATCTGCAAAATGCTTAGATAAACACCTCCCTTTTGGAAACACTGGGAAATTGTTTGTTTTGGAAATAGCTCTTTGGATGCTAAACTGGCTCTCGGGTGCAACATGGGATGGAAAACACAAGGGCCACAGGACATAAATGTCAATCTAGCATTTTCTAATTAAACCATCTAGATTAAACCATGCAGATTAAACCATCACAGTTTAATGGGGTAACCTCATCCCTGAAGGTTTTATTCCAGATGAGACAGTACTTATTTTACCTTTATTTATAAGACAGCATCATCAATGCAAAGCATACAGGTAAGCAAAAACAGGGGAAAAAAGGGCATAAACTTATTTTTTTCTGCTTAATTAGACTGTTTAGCCAAGTTTCATCTTGGTCAGGTGTATGGTGCTAGCAGTGGGTGATGCACAGAACTGGGATTAAAGGTACTGGGATGGCAGCCGATGGTTTAACTGTGGCTAATGGTGATGGGCATCCACAAGCCCACTGGGGTCAGTCCTGAATGGTACCTGGCTCCTCTGTGCCCCCTCAATGACCTTGGCCAGCCCATGCACATTTTTATTGTTAATGGGCCAGGGAACGTACTATAAATGGAATATCTAAGTGCAGTCATGTCACCATCACTCCTTGTCCAGGGAAAGTGTGCCATTACATTATTGCAGAAGCACCTGATAGCTGAAAGTGAAACAAGTAAGGGGAATGGTGCAATTTTGATTTATTAACCCAGCTGTTCGCTCACGCTGGCTAAAGCCATCCCACACACACTGAAAACAGCTTTTTTGACAGACCCCCATTCAGGTACTGAGTAAAGGGTAGTCAATGGCTAACTCATGCAAGCACAGTTAACTATTAAGAGACAGCAAATGTTAATTCAGACAGCAAATGTTAATTACAAAACCTTGGAAGTAGGATTTGCTCTGATCTTGTCAAGATAGAAGGGACAAAGATCATCTCAGAATCATTCCTCAAAGGACTCCGCATGCCCCAGGGAGAAAGGTGAAAAGGGCACTATGAGGAAGACTGCTGATCTTCATCACAGAGACCCCCGAGGAAGAGGAGAAGCCTTCCTCAGTGCGACCACCAGGACACACAACGCATGCGTGACCCGTATGCTAATGATATTAATGGCTTATGGGGAATAATTTGTATAACCACACCTGTCTCAATGAATGTAATGAATATTCATAATTTAACCCATAAGTACTGTATTGTAGAAGGTACCGGTGTGTGTGTTTGGAGGAGCGATCCCCCACACACCCAGCACTGAATAAAGCAAATACCCACTTCTCTGACTCTGTCTGTGAAGGGTCTCCTGGCCTGGCTTGGGGCGAATCAGTACCACAAAAAGCCCTGCTTCAGTTCTGGGAAGGGAATGCCACCAAGAAATGGAAAGGCAATTGAGAGTGTAGAACAGCATTTTTACAGCCACTTGCCGTGTTTCACCTGAGGAAGGATGCGTGCTGACATCCTGGCGGGGTTCCACGGCCATGTCACAGACGGCAGCGGGAGCTTCACATCCTCATCCTCCTCCTTTGTTGCGCAGCCTCGGCCGCGCTCCCTCACACGCCACAAAATGGCAGCCGCGCTCCGCTCTCCCCTCGGTGCCGACATCGGCGCGCCGGAGGCTGCGTGGGAGAAGGGAGAGGCTGCACCCACGCTGCCCTCAAAGCGGGAGAGAGAGAAGAGGAAAAGGAAGGAGAAGAAAGGGAGGAGGGAGGCAGGAGCGGCGCGGCTGAGGCGAACGAAGCGACCACAGCTCCGGCGGCCGGGCCGCCACAGGAGGAGCAGCGCGAGCCACGGCGCGCCTGGCGCTGATTGGCGGACAATTCCCGCCACTCGTCCTCTCCGCCTTCCTATTGGCTCCTGCTTCCCGCCCAGCTCCCGCGCCCTGCCCGTCACCGCCCCTCAGCGCCCTCAGAGCTCTCCCTCAGAGCTTTCCTTCAGTCCCTCAGAGCCCTCAGCGCTCCCCCTCAGCGCTCTCCCTCAGCGCCCTCAGCACTCTCCCTCAGCCCCTCAGAGCCCTCCCTCAGGGCTCTCCCTCAGCCTCTCAGAGCTCTCCCTCAGCCCCTCAGAGCCCTCCCTCAGAGCCCTCCCTCAGCCCCTCAGAGCCCTCAGCACTCTCCCTCAGCCCCTCAGAGCCCTCCCTCAGCGCTCTCCCTCAGGGCTCTCCCTCAGCCCCTCAGAGCTCTCCCTCAGCCCCTCCGAGCTCTTCCTCAGAGCTCTCCCTCAGCCCCATCAGAGCTCTCCCTCAGCCCCATCAGAGCTCTCCCTCAGCCCCATCAGAGCTCTCCCTCAGCCCCATCAGAGTCCTCCCTCAGCCCCATCAGAGCCCTCCCTCAGCCCCTCAGAGCTCTCCCTCAGCCCCTCAGAGCTCTCCCTCAGAGCTCTCCCTCAGCCCCCTCATCGCGGCATGGCCGGAGCTGGCGGCGTTCGCGGCTCCGAGCCTGGGCTGGCTGCGGCTCCGGCCAGCTCTGGCGACACCTCCCTCCTCGGCAGCGCTACAACGTGGCCCTTGAAGCGCTACGGTCGCTTCCTCCCCCCGAAGGACGGTGACGATGAGGGGCAAAACACCTCTTGGAAGGTGCCGGCGGCGCGGGGAGGGTGGCGGGGCGGTGTGGGGTAACTGGTTCTGCTGTGAGGCAAACACAAATAAATGAGGCCTTTGAGGTGTCTTTTTGCAAGTCCAGAGCTAAAGCAGGAATCGGGAGATATTTTGCTTCATGAATTATTAATGACAACGCATCAGAGGTAGCACAGTTAGTGGCCCACTTTTTTTTCTTTTTATATTCCTTCATTCAGCAGTGACCTGTGGTATTAAAAGCTAGAGATCAAGGCAGAAGAATCCAGAGGGTTGTTTAAAGTAGTTAAATCTGTTTATGGAGGTATAATTAGTGAAAAAAATAATTTAATGTGCCTCCTGTCTGTGGGAGTGGAGGGCAAGTTGCATTAGTGAGATGTGAGTTACACACCTGCTTCTAACAGCGACTTCTGAGACCTTTTATTTGGCACTAAAAATGGGAATTGTAGATTCTGTGCTTGCAGGGCCAGATTTTCCTTTGTCTGTCTTTTTAAAGGTGTTTGAATCAAATGAAGAATCAGGCCCTCTTGTCCTTACCATTGTGGTGTCCGGCCATTTCTTTATTTCCCAAGGGCGAACAGTGCTGGTAAGTTTGTCAAGTAAAAAGAACATTTCTCCTTCATGTTACCATCAGTATTAACTTCGTTTCTTTTCTCAGCTTCATCTTCTCTCCCACTGAGTGGGAACTGTCAATTTTATTTTGCTCATGGTAATTCTCATGGGGATCCACCACAGCACTTCACATTTCTCAGAATAATGCTGGATGCATTATTTCCTGCTGAGGATCAGCATTTCTTCTGTAGTTCTAAAAGTCTAGATTAAGAGGTAATGCTCAGTGTTGCTGATGTTGGAAGATATTTGGGGTTTTTTCAGGATTCTTGTGACTAAGAAAACAGAAAAATACACTCTTTAGAAATAGGCAACGCTATAATTTGTTAAATGGTCCAGCTGATTTCTTGCCAGTGACCTGCTGGTATTTTGGTTTGACAATCTGGTTTATCAAAGGGCTGTGGTGGGCAGTGAGATGTAGCATGCAACACACATCCTTGAAGACAAAATTCAGGCTTTTTGTCAGCTGGCTCTCCTGTAGCCTGCACTTGCTTAAGCATCACCAGCTACCAAACTAAAGATTTCACAATGACACCAGAAGGAAGACTCTGTCTAGGAGTGGGTTTGATGCTTGTGACGTAGAAGACCTCGCTGGAAGGTGGAATTCAGGGTGTTCAGTGCACATCACCAGTGCTCAGTGGTGATAGCAAGTAGGAACTGGCTGATAAATATGTTAGAAAGCTATTACAAAATGCTGCAGTATAAAGATAACAAAGCTTTTTTAGCAGAATGTGTAAGAGACTGCGTTGCAGCTTTAAATATGTATAAGCTTATAAATTAGTTTTTTACTGTGCCTCTTAAAGGGTCTTAAACTTCTAGAAATTTAAGTACAAGGGAGAACCATGGATACCCTTGAGTTTTTTGGCCTGTGTGTTAGGGATATTGAATAGTTACTGCATGAGCTGACGGAGAGCTGTTACTGGGGATGGCCCTCAGCTCGTATTTTGTGAGGACAAGGTAAAGAGGGACCATGGAAAGTATTTTAGCAGTTGTGTTGAATAAGGAAAAGGAAAGAAGTATTGAAAATGTGGGTGGAAATGAGGCTTGCTGCCATTTGCCTTGCCACATTCTGCTCAGAATGATGGATTCAGTGCAGGATGCTCCTGTTCCCAGTGCCTGCACCTGGTAGTGACCAGTAACTGACTCTAAAAGTCCTTGAAATAACAGCACAAAAGCGAACAGCAACTTTTAATAACTAAGTGGAGTGCAAAAAAGGCACAACCCAAAGCTTCAGCCCTCCTAAGACTCGCCTGGCAAAGGCTGGATCTGGCAAGGGACAGGGCAGATAAAAGTGTGCTGTTGGAAAGGATGAGGGAGCAGAAAAGCTTCCAGAAACTTGGCTGAGAAAAGCACTTTCTTGCAGCTCTCATGTTTGGTGGCCAGTGAAGCTTTCAGGCAGCTGAAATGCCAGAGGAGGAATTTCTGGGATCTGTCAGGACTGTTCCAGCTTCTAAGGGGCACTGAGATGCTGGGGGAGCTATCACAGAGTGGAACAGACATGCTTGGTAGATGTGACCAAAATACAGTACTGAGAGTTCAAAAGGAAAAAAAAAAGTTGTTTTGCTGGGGTTTTTTTTAATGTTTATTTTGGCAGTGCTTCTGTGCCAGCCTTAAAGCTGACACACCAACATTTTGGAGAGGAGTTCCCCAAAGTTGGCTTTACAGCCTGTTGGCTGCTTTGGGCACTGCCCTTTGGGCAGCTGGTGCAGGTGTGTGCACACAGGGCTGAACTGGAGGCACTGCTGTGAACTGGGACTGTGAGTGTTTCTGAGACTGGACCTGCTGCAGTCCTCCCACTTGTCCTCTTAAACATTACCTGAGGGGCTGAAAACCCCACCAAATACCCAACCTGCTCCCTGTTGTTGGGGAGGATGAAATAGGGAAACCTTATAAATGTGACTGCTTGGCAAAAGATTCTGAAAATATGAAACCTGTCAGTGAAATAGAAATGAAAGCTGGCTCTGAGATCTGAGATACCGAGCTGTGAGTTACTGCACAGCCAAAACCAATGGGCTGGCCAGCTGAAGGAGAATCCCTCTGCATTGAACAATGGCTTTAGCAGAGAAGAGGATGCTTCAGCAAACAGAAAGGTCCAAGGGTCAGAGAAACCCTGCCAGGGTGGCAGGGAAGAGAAAAGTAGTTTTAGAAATTAGTTTTTAGGAGTTAAAATGTAACCCAGTATGGTAATGTAGTAGTTTGGATAGGTTGTGTGTAAATTCTATAAGGATTTCTGTCTTCTATTGATTGGATGTGATACCATTGCCATATTCAGTATAAGAAGGGATAGAATATCATGGAACCAGACTTTTAGGTCACTTACACTCTCTCTCTTACACACTCACACCCTTACACACTTGCTCTCACTCTCACACTTTTACTCTCCCTTACTCTCTCTCTCTCAGACTCTTAAGTCCCTCACTCTCTCACTCTCACAGTCTCTCTCTGGCTCTCTCTGGGCCTGCTCTGAGCTGTGGCAGCTCCAGCAGAGCTCCTGCACCCACGGCCCTTGCAAATAAACTGCCCATTTCAGGAGCTGCCCTGAACTGCAGGGATCACCCAAACCCCCCTGTCCCCAGAACCTTTTCATTTTCTACAGTTTTCATAGAATCCCAGAGGGGTTTGGGTGGGAAGGGACCTTAAAGCTCATCCTGGCACGGTCAGGGACACCTCCCACCGTCCTGGGGTGCCCAGAGCTCCATCCAGCCTGTCCTTGAGCACTTGTGGGGATGGGGCATTTTACAAACTCCTTCCTGAGATGCTGTGTAACACCAACCCAACCTGCAGCGCTGCTCAGGCTGTGTTTTTGCTGCAGAAATCATCAGAAATGGTTAATTCCAGTGCTTCCATCTCCCTGCAGTCCCCAGCTGTCAGCACTGTCACAAACCTGTCACAACATTTAACCAGGCTTTGCACGGCTAAGCACAGCCCGTGCTTGGAGCCTGTCACACCCCAAATCCCCCCACTGGGGGTCCATTATCCTGGCCGTTCTGTCAGAGGGGATAACACACAACTTCTGCTCCAGAGGGAGGGGAGCAGCTTGGCTGGAGTGCTGCAGCTGCTGCCAGGATTTCACTTGTGCCCCCATTTCCTCCTGCTGGCCTGGGCTGTGTCCTCTGCATTGCCAAGGTGTCCTCCCAGCCCTCAGTGCTGCCTTGCCTTGAAATTCCCTCTGATGCACTCACAGAGCTGTTTGGGCTGTGTTGGAACTGCATCCTTTAAATTGTCTGCTCTTCTGATCTCCTCCCAGTGTAGAAAAATATATGGGGGTGCACGGTACTCAGTCGGTTCAGGGATGATTTCTACAGTCCAGGGCAGCTCCTGAAATGTGCAGTTTATTTGCAAAGGTTGTGGGTGCAGGAGCTCTGCCTAAGCTGCCACAGCTTAGAGCATGGCCCAGAGAGAGTGAGAGAGCCTAGGGGTAAGAGGGAAGAGTAGAGAGCTTAAGAGAGCTAAAAGTCTGGTTCCATGATATTCTATCTCTTCTTATACTGAATATGGCAATGGTACAACATCCAATCAATAGAAGACAGAAGTCCTTATAGAATTTACATACAACCTATCACAACTACTACATTACCATACTGGGTTACATTTTAACTCCTAAAAACTACTTTCTGAAACTACTTTTCTCTTCCCTGCCACGCTGGCAGGGTTTCTCTGACCCTTGGACTTTTCTGTTTGCTGAAGCATCCTCTTCTTTGCTAAAGCCATTGTTCAATGCAGAGGGATTCTCCTTCAGCTGGCCAGCCCATTGTTTTTGGTTGTACAGTAACTCACAGCTCGGTATCTCATATCTCAGAGCCAGCTTTCATTTCTATTTCACTGACAGGTTTCATATTTCCAGAATCTTTTGCCAAGCAGTCATATTTATAAGGTTTCCTTATTTCATCCTCCCCAACATCCCAGCCCTGCTTTTCAGCCCTTCTGGTGTGCTCCTGGCTTTGGGGGAGCTGGGGAACCCCTCTGTACCCCTGCACAGGAACAGGAACAGCCCTGCTTTTCAGCCCTTCTGGTGTGCTCCTGGCTTTGGGGGAGCTCTAAAACCCCTCTGTACCCCTGCACAGGAACAGCCCTGCTTTTCAGCCCTT
>JACBWW010001999.1:0-10768 GCA_020086605.1 Lanius collurio | reverse complement strand
GCGGGGGGCGGCGGGGACCGGCGGCGACTGCGCCGCGGCGGGAGCAGAGCCGGGAGCGGGACCGGGGCTGGGGCTGGAACGGGAACTGGAACTGGGATCGGGGCTGAGGCTAGGTCCGGGACCGGGATCAGGAGGGAGACCGAGTCTGGAATCGGGACCGGATCCGGGACCAGGGCTGGAACCGGGACCGGAACCGAGACCGCGACTGGGGCTGAAGCTGGGGCTGGAACCGGGACGGGGGCTGCGCTGCGCTGCCCTCGGCTCCGCGGCACCGGTCGGGCAGCATCGGCACCGGCAGCGTGAAGGACCTCGGGGAGCGAAGCGGCCGGTCCTGTCCTGCCTCTCCTGCCTTTCCTCTCCTCTGCCCACCCTCCTCCCCCCCTTCCCTCGCCGCCAGCTGCGCCCTGAGCCCGGCGCGGCGATGGGCTGAGGGTGCAGGGCAGCGCGGGGCCCCGGCGGCAACAGGATGAGGAGGGGCTCGGAGGGCAGCGGGGAGGGCGAGGGGCTCTCCAGCCTGCGGGCTTTCGCCCACAGCTCCTCACTGCACGGCATCAGCCACGTCTTCGCCTACGGGGCCGTGTCCCTGCGCCGCGTGCTCTGGGGCGGCTTCTTCCTGGGCTCACTGGGGCTGCTGCTGCTCGTGTGTGCCGAGCGCGTCGCCTACTTCCTCACCTACCCCCACGTCACCAAGCTGGACGAGGTGGCTGCCCGCAACCTCACCTTCCCGGCCATCACCATCTGCAACCTCAACGAGTTCCGCTTCTCCAAAATCACCCGCAACGACATGTACCACGTGGGCGAGCTGCTGGCGCTGCTCAACGAGCGCTACGAGATCAGCAACCCGCAGCTGGCTGAGCCCCACGTCCTGGCCGCGCTGCGCGACAAGGCCAACTTCAAGAACTTCAAGGCGAAGCCCTTCAGCATGGCCGAGTTCTACAACCGCACGGGCCACGACCTGGCTGAAATGCTGCTGCAGTGCTCCTTCCGTGGCACCGGCTGCACTGCCCGCAACTTCACCGTGGTGAGTGCCAAGAGGGTGAGGAGGGGACCAACGGTGTGCCCCGGGGTTGCGGAGGGACACGGGAGCCTGCTGGGGTTGGGCATCCATGGGTGAGGTCCTTCTCCCAGCTTGTTGCCCCTGGGCACCGCAAGGATGGGTAGGGGACCCGCTGTGTGCCCCCCGGGGCTGTGGAGGGACCTGGGAGTCCTGCTGGGGTCAGACACCGGCAGGTGAGTCTCCTCTCTCATTCCACCACGCACAGCACCATCAGCCCCTGCCCGCCCCTCCGGGTACAGCAGCTGCCAGACAGGGGTGCCCCCGCCCTAGGTGCTGCAGAGGTGCTAGGCGGCTGTGAACGGTGCCCAGGATGGAACAGGGCTGTGCTGGGGACGCTGTGCTGGCTGGGAGTCTCTGCTGGCATGCAGGCACTGGGCAGGGGTGGTGGTGGGGACAGGATGCGCAGGGGTACAGGGTGCTAACAGGGATAGGACGCTCACAGGTGTGGGGTGCTCACCTGTAGGGGTGCCACTTGTACAGGGTGCTCAGAGGTGGCAGCTCCCACCACCTGTGCCAGCTTCGGGTGCCACCAGGCACTGCCAGCAGCAGCCACTGCCCTGGCTGTTGGCACAGAGGCTCCCATGGGCGGCTCTTCCATGAGTGACATGGGTGGGGATCCCCATGCCGCCCTGCTATGACCCCCAGCACCCCCTACCGCTGCCCCCAGCACCCCCTACTGCTGCCCCCAGCACCCCCCACTGCGGCCCCCAGATCAGGGCAGGGACTGTGGCACAGGCAAGAATGATGGCACTCGTGACAGGCAGGGATGGTGGCATGGACAGGATGGGCAGCAACAGCGTCACAAGCAGGGTGAACAGGGGAAATGGCATGGGCAGGACAGGCAGTGATGGTGGCATGGGCAGCACAGACACGTCCCTCCTGCCACAGCAGCACCAGGCAGCAGCGTAGGCGCTGGGCAGCTCACGTCTGCTGTGCCAGCTCTGCCCAGCCCACATCACTGTCCCCAGCAATTACCGTCACCTTAATGCTCTCAGAGCGCTAATTAATTCACCATGGAGCTTAAGGATGAGCTGCCCTGTGACAGCTCCATGCCCCCTCTGTGCCCCCCATGCTCCCTCCATTCTCCCCTGCCCCAGTGCCCGTGGCCAGAGCTGCTCTGTCAGTGTCCCTGCAGCAGGGCCAGCCACTGGTGATGGCCCCTGAGTTTGAGGGCTGGGACATGTGGCAGGAGGGCTGAGGGTCCCCAGGGCAGGACTTGAGGTGGGTGGCTCGTGCCTGGTTGAGCAGCAGGGTCCTGGCTCCACCCCCCAAACTCCCCAGGCTCAGCCAGTCTCAGTCTCGGATTGGGATCCTCTGCCCTGGGCCGCAGTGCTGAGCTCGAGCACTGTGTCCATGCACCCTGATCCCAGACCGGGCCCCAGTGTCCCTGAGGTTCCTGGACACGTGGTGAGGGCCCAAGGGCCATTAGAGTGAGCTGTGTCTCCTCTCACCTACCCAGGGCCAGTTGGATGGGGCAGGATGGGGGTGTGGGGACAGGGGATCTTCAGGGAGAGGGCTGGGTGTCCCCATGGTGCAGGGCTTGGGGTCCCCAGGATGAAGGACAGGGGGTCCCTGGGGTGCAGGGCTGTGGGTCCCTGTGTGACCCTGAGAGCGGAGTGCAGGAGGACTGGCAGTGCTGGGGCCATGTCCCCACCACTGTCCCCACCCATGCCCCCCCAGCATCCTCATGCCGGGCAGCCGTTGCCATGACACCCGCCCCCCCTTTCCTCCTTGGGCACCGCATTGCCATGGCAACGGGTCCCCACTTTAGGAGCAGCTGGTTGCCACAGCAACGCCCCCTCCGCTCCCCCTGTGGGACATAACCCCCGGGTGGGGGCACCCATAGCAGAGGGGGCCATGACACCATGAGACTACATGGCAGGAGGTGGGGGGTCATGGGACCAGTCTGGGGGCTCAGGGTCACCCCAGGGTCCCTGGCTGTGGCTACTGATCCCTGGGAACTCAAGGTCACACCAAGGTTCCTGGCTGGGGGTGGGGGTCCCCATGCTCCCTGGGGTGGCTGGCCCAGGACAGGCTCTCAGGTTCTGGGGGTGACGTTGTGGCCTCTGCCACTGTGACAAAGGAGTCCTGATCCTCATCACTGTTCTGGCTTGTGCCCTCCCATCTCAAGTGTCCCACATGTTCCCTGGAACAGCGATGAAACCCAATATCCCTGCAGAGCCACAGCAGCACAGGCATGGGCACCATCTACATCCTCACCTTCTCCTGGGGGCACTGGCATCCTGCACCAGGGCACTGGGATCCCATCCTGGGTCCTGTAGGGCACCAAGATCCCATCCTGGGGCACTGGGATCCTGTCCTGGCTCATGTGAGGCACTGGAATCCCCATTGCCATGTCCCCATATGTGTCCCTGTGTCCCCACGGGGTCCCCACAATGGTACTGAATGCCCCATGTCCCCATGGAGTCCCTGCAGTGGCAGTGAGAGCCCTGTCCCCATGTCCCCTGTGTGCCCCGTGTCCCTGCAGATCTTCACACGCCTGGGGAAGTGCTACACATTCAACCCGGGGGGGCCGGGGCGCGAGGTGCTGACCACGCTGCAGGGCGGCTCCGGCAACGGCCTCGAGCTCATGCTCAATGTGCAGCAGGAGGAGTATCTGCCTGTCTGGGGGGACACAGGTGAGACCCTGCCCATCTGGGGGGACATGGGGGAGAGCACTTGGCTGTCTGGGGGGTCCTAGGTGAGTACTTGTCCTTTTGGGGGGACACAGGTGAGCACATGCCCATCTGGGGGGACATGGGTGAGACCCCCTGTGCTGCACCTGACTCCCCTCCCCCTGCTCTGCAGATGAGACCTCGTTTGAGGCGGGGGTGAAGGTGCAGATCCACAGCCAGGACGAGCCACCCTTCATTGACCAGCTGGGCTTTGGCGTTGCCCCTGGCTTCCAGACCTTCGTCTCCTGCCAGCAACAGCGGGTATCCGGGCACAGCGCCCGGGGCTGGGCACAGACCCCTGAGGGATCGGGATGGGTCCCTGGAGGGATTGGGATGGACCCCCAAAGGGCTCGGGACGGAGACCCAAAGGGATCAGAATGGACCCCCAAAGGGCTTGGGATGACCTGGTGTTGCCACAGACATCCCTGTGGGGACATTCCAAGCCATGGGGACATCCCGAAATCTGCCATGGGTACCACGGCCATCCCCATGGGGACACCCCATACCCAGCCATGCTGTGGCTACTGTGCCACTGAACTGGCTGGGAGCAGCACACGATGTGGGGCAGCCCCATGCCGGGCCCAGGCAGCCCCTGTGCAGGCACCGGCTCTGGCAGCGACCTCCTGGCTCCTGCGGAACAGCCGCCAGGGGGGTGGCAGCACCCAGCCCCCGCAGCCAGACACCTAAATTTAGGTGCCTCGGGTGGGTGTCACCACGTGTGCCGGCACATGGGCGGCAGTAGCACGGCGGCAGCAGGAATGTGGCCCTGGCGCCCACGGGTGGGGGATGCTGGGTCTTCACCAGGCATGATCCCTGCACCAGGCACCAAGGGGAGTGCGGGGGCCCGTGCTGACCCCCCCACACCTGGCACGTCCTGTTCCCGCATGCTCCCAGACAGTGCCACCTGCCCGACTTCGCTGTGGCACCCAGCACAGGTGACAATTGCTGCAACGCCCATCCCCACACCCAGAAAGGAGGGAACAGGGTGGGAAGGGGGCTCTGGGGCGGTAGACCCACCGCACTGGCTGTGCAGGGTGAGTTCTGCCCGAGGGATGGCACCGTGGTGGGCTGGGAGGTGGCGGCGTGGCCGAGTATGACACCGGGGACATCGGGATTGACACGGGGCCCCGGGACGCCGTGTTTTCCTTAGCGGGTGCCCGGCAGCTGGTGTACCTGCCCCCACCTTGGGGGGACTGCAAGGCCACCCCCATCGAGTCCGACTTCTTCACCAACTACAGCCTGACTGCGTGCCGCCTGGACTGCGAGACGCGCTACCTGGCCGAGAACTGCAACTGCCGCATGGTGCACATGCCGGGTGAGCGGGGGGGGGGCGGCCGGGGGGCTGCGGGGCTGCCGGCACCACGCCCCGACCCTGCGACCGCCGCCTCCCCCGCAGGCAATGCTAACGTCTGCACCCCAGAGCAGTACAAGGAGTGCGCCGACCCCGCGCTGGGTACGTACGCTGTGCCCCCCAATGGCCCCCGACACCCCTGCCCTCTCCTGGGGACCCCTCAGCCTCCCTGTGCCCATTTATGTGAATGTGGCTCCGGTGTCCCTGTGCCTTCGCTGGGGTGGGGGTCACTGCTGTCCCCAGGTGCGCAGGGCCGGGCCCTCTCCCTGTGCCACCCGCAGTACTCGTGGCACACTTGTCCCCGGTGGCACCCACCACCCCTCAGCTCTGGCCCCAGAGCATCCCACCTCCCGCCGTGGGCGGGGGTCCCGGGGGTCCCCGTCCCACCCACGCCCCCCCAGACTTCCTGGTGACGAAGGACAGCGAGTACTGCGCGTGCCGCACGCCCTGCGCCATGGTGCGCTACGGCAAAGAGCTCTCCATGGTGAAGATCCCCAGCAAGGCCTCGGCCAAGTACCTGGCCAAGAAGTTCAACAAGACGGAGCAGTACATTGCGTGAGTGACACTGCCACCACCGCTGCCACCGCGGTGTTACCCACCACCCCGCCAGCACACAGCGTGACACAGCACAGCACAGCCACGCAGCCCCAGCATGAGAACTGGCGTCATATGGCACAGTGTGACAGTGTGCCATGGCCCCATGATACGAACCAGCGTGACACAACATCCCCAGCATCTATGAACTGGCGCAGCCCAGAGTGACACGGCATAGCCCCATGGCACCCTCAGCAGACATGAACTGACACAGCCCAAAATGATGGTGTGACATGGCATGGCATGGTGTGACAGCATGATATGGCACAGCATGGCTTCCCCTGTGCAAATCTGCCTCAGAAACAGGAAACCCACATGGCACAGCACGGCATGGCTCAGCAGGGCACAGCACAGCCCACTATGGCACAGCATGGCCTGGCACACCCCCATGCTCCCAGCACTGGACACCCCTCTGCCCTGTCTCCCTGTACCCCATGGCACAGTCCAGCCCCTCCAGCCTGACACAGCCCCTCTGTGCCTGATACTGCCCCCTTGTCCCCTCTGTCCCCCCCAGGGACAATGTGCTGGTCCTGGACATCTTCTTTGAGGCACTGAACTATGAGATGATTGAGCAGAAGAAGGCGTACGAGGTCGCCGGGCTGCTGGGTGAGGGACGGGGGGGCTGAGGGTGCCGGGGGAACCGTGGGTTTGCCCTCACTGACGTCACCCCCCGCACAGGTGACATTGGAGGGCAGATGGGGCTCTTCATCGGTGCCAGCCTCCTCACCATCCTGGAGATCTTTGATTACCTGTATGAGGTGAGTCCACCCTGGCCTCCCCCATTCCCAGGGGTCTCAGGGCTGGGGACTCTGACCTGCCCCCCCCCAGGTGTTCCGGGACAAACTCCTCAGCCTGTACAAGGAGAAGAAGCGGAGCCCCCGGAGCGATGGCGGCACCCTGGTAACCCCCCGCACCCCCTGCTCCCCAGCCCCCAGCCCGGGGGTTGCACCTCTTCACCCCCCTGCTCACCGCTCTCTTGTCCCTCCATGCACCTGTCCAGGAGCACCCGGCGGTCCCGGGCAGCCCCACGGCCCCACGCCCACCCAGGTACATGGGGGGGTCAACAAGAGCCCCACGGGACTGGCACAGGGAGTGTGGGGCAGTCACTCTCCGGGGGTAGATTGGGCTCCGTGGGGGCCCCCCAGGACCAGCGCAGGGGGTGCAGGGCCATTCACTGAGAACACCCCTGCGTTATCTGCAGACCTCTCATTCCCTGTAGACCCCCCCCCCCCATTTCCTGCAGACATCCCCCATCCTCATCATCCCCCACACCACTCTGTTCCGGGGTCCCCCCTGCTCTGACACCCCTCAGCTGGGCTGGAGTCCCCCAACCTCCCCTCTGGAATGCAGTGGGGCAAGAGAGGGGAGACCGGGTGGGGGACATGGGAGGGGTCAGCCTGGCTACAGGTTGGCCGGTGGTTGCCCCTCCCGAAGTGGAGGGCTCCTGGGGCACCCTGGGGCGCACAAGGGGAGGGGGCAAAGAGCAGCAGGCGGAGCGAAGGGGGTCGGTAGTGACAGCGGGAGCTGACCCCCTGACTCCCCTGCAGAGCGCCTGGCCCTCCCTGCCCGGCCCCACGCCCTGTCTCAGCGTCACCCCGAACCTGCTACCTCGTCACCCGGCTCTAGGGTCCTCCCCGGGCCCCCCCGCGGAGCCCAGCCCGCCCCCCCGCCGGCCGGGGGGCTGGGGGGACACCTCCGGGCAGCGGGGTGGCCTCCAGGCCCCCCCCGCCCCCTGAGGGGGTGTCGGGGGGCTGGGGGTGAGGGGCCCCCCCAGCCCTGCTCCCACGTCCCTGCATGCGCTGCCTGTGCTCCCTCGCGCTGGACATGCAACCCCTCTTGAGAGCCCCCCCAAATAAAAGAGGTGCCCCAGCCCTGGCTCCAGGCTGATTGGGGGGAACGAGGGATTGGGGATTGTGAAGGGTCTTGGGTGCTCCAGGAAGGAGAAGGCAACTCTGGGGGGATCGCTGGGCCGGGGGTCAGGGGCTGGTGGGGGGAGCTGTCACATGGCAGCAGGGGGGCCCCAACACCCCAGGAAGGAGAAGGCGGCGCTGAGGGGGGAAGCTCTTTATGGGACACCAAACGCACATCACCCACGTACAGCAGCGCCCTGGGCGAGGGCACACCCAGGACCCCCAGCAGAGAAGGGGTCAGGGGAAGTAGGGAGAGGAGGGTGGGGGGTGTATTCCCCCCTGTGTCCCTGTGCCTGGTCCCCGAGGGTCCCGCCCCTCCAGCAGCCCTGTTGGCCCCATGTCCCGGGGGTTCCCATGCCCTCAGGAAGTCCCCTGTCCCCAGGTGAGTCCTGTGTCCCTGGAGGGAGTCCCAGCCCTCTCATCCACCCCTGCAGCCAGGGCAGAACCTAATAAATACCGGGGGGCTGCAGTTCAGGGGGTTGGCATGGGCTGGTATGCGGCTGCAGGGGGCTGGGGGCTGCCCCCCTCAGGAGGGTCTGGGGGTTGGGGGGCCCTAGGGGGGGCAGAAGTCGGTGAAGTAGGGGTGTTGCAGGGCCTCCTCCGCTGAGATCCGCTGCACTGGATTGCACTTGAGCAGGTTCTGGGGGGTACAGGAAGGCTGAGGAGGGAGAGTATGGGCCCTCCCCATCCCACAAGCCCCCCCCAGGGTGGGCAGGGAGCTGCGAGGGGGGAGGGCACCCATTCCCAGGAGCCGGAGACCCCATGGGGTGGGCAGGGGATACAAGTGTGGGGGACACAGCGATGGGACACAAGCAGAGGGAAATGCAGGCTGGGGGACACACCAGAGGTGGGGGACACAGGCGAGGGTAGGCACAGGCAGAGGGACAGAGGCAGGGTCTCACCTGCAGCAGGTCCCGGCCAGTCGCATTCAGCTTGGGCACCACATTGACCAAGGAGGTGGTAGCTGGGTACATGGGGTAGGGCTGGGGACACACAGGTGACCCCCAGCTCCCCCAGACCCCCTTATTCCCTCTGACACCCCCAGTCCCCTGCCCTCACCTTGTAGTCCGGCAGCTTGGCCATGGCTGGCCACTGCTCCTCCGTGGGGGTCCCCAGCAGCGTGGGGACAGTCAAGGGCCACCACAGGGGCACCCGGCACCTGCCCCCCTGCCCCTCTGCCCAGCCAAGGAGGGCTCCCATTCCCACGGATTCTCATTCTTAGAGCTCCCCATTCCCCAGGGGTCCTCATTCCCCAGGGCTCTCCTTTCCAGAGTTCCCCCAATCCCCCCTTCTGGAGGTCCCCATTTCCGGGAGGATCACCCTTCCCGCAGGGCTCCCCATTCCCAGTGGTCCCCATTCCTTTGGGTTCCCCATTCCCAGGCAGTCCATTCTGGGGTTCCCCATTTCCAAGGATATCGGAAGATCCTCTTCAGCTGGTCATCCACGTCATTGCCTGGGAAGAGGGGCCGCCCCGCATTGGCCAGTTCTGGGGGGACAGAGGGTGGTTCCCACAGGCCCCCAAGGCCCCCCAGGCCTCCCAGGCCCCCCCAGCGTACCCGCAAAGATGCACCCAGCTGACCACATGTCAATGGAGGTGGAGTAGAGCTTGGCACCAAAGAGAACATCGGGGGGCCGGTACCACAGAGTGACCACCTGGCAAGGGACAAGGACACTTGGACAGGGACATGGGGACCCTCTGCCGGCTGGGTGGGGCCAGGACCCTGAGCCCCACAAGCCCCAACTCACCTCGGCCGAGTAGCAGCGCACAGGGATGCCGAAGGCCCGAGCCAGCCCGAAATCCGCCAGCTTGAGCTCCCCATTCTGGGGGGACAGACAGGGTCAGCGTGGGGGGCCCCACCTGTGTCTCCCACACCCCAGGGACAATGGCCCTGCTGCCCTTCCCATCACTGGGAACGTGGGAGAGATGGAGCTGCAACTGTGGCTGGACAGACACCAGGTGTGACTCCCCAGGACAGACAGCCTGCCCCCCACTTCCAAGAGTGACCGCCCAGCACAGCCCCTCGCTCTCAGGTGTGACTGCCCAGACACACAGCCCCCTGCTCCATCACCCTTTGTCCCGAGCCCTTCCCACTGTGACCCCCTCACTCCCACTGTGTGCCCCCACCCTGTTGATGAGCAGGTTCTGGGGTTTCAGGTCCCGGTGCAGGACGTTGCGGCTGTGGCAGAACGCGAGGCCCTTCAGCAGCTGGTACATGAACGACTGTGGGAGAGCACAGGAGGGGTCCATCAGCCCCCCAGTACCGCGGCCCCCCGCAGGGCCGAGCTGCGACCCCGGGGGCTCCCCAGGGCTCCCAGACCCACCTTGACAATCTCGGGGTCCAGATCCCCGTTGCAGCTGTCGAAGTATTTCTTCAGGTCCTGGGGGAAAGCGAGGGGGGGCCGCGTCGGGGGACCAGGAGCGGTGACCCTTGGAGACCCCTAGGGACCCCGTGACCCCCAGGAACCCCGCCCGTGCCGCCGGTGCTCACCTGGTCGCAAAACTCAAAGACCAGGGTCAGCTTCTTGTCGCTGTGCAGAACGTCGTGGAGCCTGCGGGGAAGGGGTCCCTGAGCCCCTCAGCGCCCGCCCGGGCACGGGGCACCGGGAGGGAGCAGCCCCGGTGCCACGACCCCCCCAGCCCCCGCTACCTCCCGGAGCCCCCCGGTACCTGACGATGTTCTTGTGCTTGAGCTCCTTGAGCAGGCAGATCTCCCGCAGCGCCGAGCTGGGCACCCCCTGCGGGACACGCCGGGTCGTGCGAGCCGGGGGAGCCCCAGGGCTCCCGGGGCGGGGGTCCCGGGGAGGCCCCGGGAGGGTCTCAGCCCCGGCCCCCCCTCACCTCATCATCGTCGTCCAGCCGCACCCGCTTCAGCGCCACGATCTCGTGCGTCTCCCTGTTCTTAGCCTTGAACACGGTCCCGTAGGTGCCTGCGGGGGACGGAAGGGGGTCACGGCCGAGCCCCCGGTACCTGTACCGACACCCCCGCCAGGCCCCATAGCTCCCAGATCCCCCCGAACGGCTCCAGCCCTACCGCACCTTCGCCAATCTTCTCCAGCTTCTCGTATTTCTGCATCGCGCCGCGATAGGTCCCGGTCCGGTCCCGGTCCCGGTCCCGGTCCCGGCCCGGCCCCGGCCCCGCCACCGGCCCCGCCACCGGCCCCCGCCCGCCCCGCCACACCT
>JACBWW010001998.1:0-10770 GCA_020086605.1 Lanius collurio | reverse complement strand
GCATTAAACCCCAGCTGAAGAGGTGGGATTTGCCACTTGTTCCTCTTCACTCCCAGGGAGCTGGAAAAGCTGGATTGATCTGTGTCACTTTTGGGGGAAAACCAATTAATTCCCAGAGATTTCTCTTGTTCTCAAAGCCTTATTCTCCCAGCAAGTCCAGCTCAGACAAGCTCAGCTTCAGCCTTTGCTTAAAATTCACTGGTAAAATGGGAAATCCTGAAGGCAAATCCTTGTGGGGAGGGAAAGGTCGATGTGCAGGGACCTGTCCATAGGACCACAGACAGTTTGGCTTTCCCTGCTGTCTCCATGTCAGAGCAAACACTAATCACCTTTAATTAATTAATTAACGACGGATTCCGGACTGAGGCTTTCATTCTGGGAAGCACCCCCGGCTCAGGCCCTGTTGTTCTGGCACAATGAGGGCACTTTCCCTTTCTCCAGATGTGCTGTTTGTGATGTGAGGGGAGCCAGGCCTGCTGTGGGGGGCTGTGGGGTGAAATCAGGGGGTGCCAAGAGGGCTGGGAGCGGCTCTGCCCGCCAGGGTGAGCGGCACAGACCGGAGCAGCCCCTCTTGGGACAGCCTTGGGAGCCAGGGTGGCTCTGCTGGGGTGCCCCAGCACCTCCTGCTCTCGGGCAGGACCTGTCCTGGGCAGCCAGGGCGGGTCAAACCCTGCTGCAGCTGCTGGGGATGCCCGAGCTGCAGCACAGCTACCTGGGCTGGGTTTCCTGCCCTCACTTGGGGCACCACACCGCTCCAAAGGTGGCCTTGGTGCCAGCACTGACCCCCAGGGAGGATCTGCACCCTCAGATCAGGAATGAATCCCTGATTTCAGCTCTGTTTCCTGGCATCTGTCACCCCCAGGGACTGGCACTGTTAGAAACGTGCCACGAGAATTCAAGGGGCAAAACCTGCCAGGTAAATATTAGGAAGACAAGGACTGGATTATTTTGGACCTGCAGGAACTGCTCCACACTCAGTGGCAGGGTCAGTCCCTGGAGATAACACAGGGAGAGGTGACTCCCACCCAGGGAAGCACTCAGGGCCTGGGGTCACCCAGAGGGCTCGTGTGACACAGGGGAAGGGGAAAATCCACGTTTCAGGCAAGGAAAACAGATATCCAGGGGGAAGAGCAGTGGTGGTGCTTGGCTTTTCCAGCCTCAGTGACTCAGTGATTTCTGCATTCAACGTGGGTAACTCCACAATGGGGTAATTTCCCTGTTTCGAGATGTTTGCCATTCCCTAACAAAGCACCTTGCACCAAATGCCCTGGAAGGCTTAAAACATGATCCATCTTCTCAATGTATTGCAGAGAAAGTCTCTCTCTGGGAATATTAGTGACTTCACAACTGGTGCAAATAAATTCTGCTTTCCCTAAGTAATGCAGCTTATGGTGCAGATCTAATTTTAGATTCCCTCTGCTGCCCCTAAATCTTTGCTCTGTGTCTTTCCCAACTTGATGGAAGGGCATATTTAATTATCAGGAGTCACATTTGTATGGACAGATCTTTCATCACCAAAGCATACGTCTTTGGGGTTTGGAATTGCAGAAATCCCATTATTCCTCAGCTTTGAGTAGCTGAGCCCCCAAATCTCCTGTGCAGGGCTGGTGCAGAGCAGGCACGGGCAGGAGCTGCCTTTGCAGGCAGGGCAGTGTGTGGGGAAGACATTCCCTCTGATTGGCCCCAAGCCAGGCCAGGAGTCACTTCAGAGACAGAGTCAGAGCAGTGGGTATTTGCTTTATTCGGCGCTGGGTGTGTGGGGGATCGCTCCTCCAAACACACACCCCGGTACCTTTTACAATACAGTACTTATGGGTTAAATTATGAATATTCATTACATTCATTGGGACAGGTGTGGTTATACAAATTATTTCCCGTAAGCCATTAATATCATTAGCATACGGGTCACGCATGTGTTGTGTGTCCTGGTGGTCACACTGAGGAAGGCTTCTCCTCTTCCTCGGGGGTCTCTGTGATGAAGATCAGCAGTCTTCCTCATAGTGCCCTTTTCACCTTTCTCCCTGGGACATGCGTAGTCCTTCAAGGAACGATTCAGGGTTTCTGAGATGATCTTTGTCCCTCCTATCTTAACAAGATCAGGGCGAATCCTACTTCCAAGGTCTTGTAATCAACATTTGCTGTCTGAATTAACATTTGCTGTCTCCTCCTGTCCCCTCTATCTTGACAAGATGTAAATTCAGCTTCTTAAGTTTTGTCTCCTAAGAGTTAACTGTGCTTCCATGAGTTACCCACTGACTACCCCTTACTCACCTCCAGCTTTGGTTCCCAAGTTTTGCCTGAAATATCAGGCAAAGCCTTGTCCCCCTCAGGCCTCTGGGTTACGAATCTTCATTCTCATGGAATCAGGGAATGGTTTGGGCTGAAAGGGACCTTAAATCCCATCCAGTTCCCAGTGAGCAGGGACACCTTCCACTATCCCAGGCTGCTCCAAGCTCTGTCCACCTTGGCCTGGATCCAGGGATGCAGCAGCAGCCACAGCTGGTCTGGGTGACCAATTAATGCAATTAATTACCATTGGTGCATTTCCTCTGAGCAGTGTGTTGGATCTGCTCCTCTCCCTGTGTCTCAGCGTGCTCCTCACAGACGTGGGCTGAGGCCTGGGCTCAAATTCAGGGATCTGCTGTGCTGTGCCAAGGGGGGGAAGCAAAAGCCTTTTAGAGCAGCCAAAGCTTCCTCTGAGAAGGCTGCAAAAAGCAGGGAGTCCCTGTGGTGGGCCCAGTCTCCAGTCCCATGGTGGTTCCAGTTTCAGCTCTCATTTTGGTTCCAGTTCAGTCCCCTCACCTCTCCCTGTGTTATCTCCAGGGACTGACCCTGCCTGTGTGAAGCAGTTCCTGCAGGTCCAAAATAATCCAGTCCTTGTCTTTCTAATATTTACCTGGAAGGTTTTGCCACTTGAATTCTCATGGCACGTTTCTAACAGGCAGGTACATTTTGATAATTACTCAAATGACATTATGACAATCAATAAAACCCAGTGAAAATGCATTAAAAAGTCACAGATTGGATGTTTAGCCCCAAGTCCTGCTCACTGCCCGGCCAGTGTTAGAGCCTTGTCCAGTCAAGTCCTGACTATCCTCCAAACACTCTGTGCCAAGAACTTCTGCCTCAGCTTCATTGCTCTTCCATTAAAAAGCTGTTCTTGAGTCCATAAATTTATTTTACTCCAACTGCTACATGAAAAGTCATAAACCAATTTATGAGCTGAGAAATGCTCCTCTCGCTGCCACAGCAATTTGACATCTGCCAGCTTTAATTCTGGCTCTCCTAAAGCCCGTGTGTGGTTTGGGGGAGGAAGGGGAGCCAGAGAGGAGAGAAACTTCATCCCTACCACGAGGGGATGTCTGAATCAGCCACGGAATGACTGCTGGAGACAGTGCTGTGCTGGCAGGGGGTGCTCCAAGGGCACCTGCCCAGGGACAGGGGATGGGTCAGGGGTGTACAGAGGGCACAGCTCCATCACCACAGGGTGAAGGACTGAGCCTGCCCCACACAGGGACCCCTCCTCTGTCCCCAGCTCAGAGGGCACAACGAGTCTGACCTGCTGATCTTGGGGGAAGGGGCAGGAGATCAAAACTGGTGCTGGGGTGGTGTCCCTGCACCAGCCTGGCTTCCTGCTAATGACTGTGGCCTCATTAGGGCCCTGGCAGCTTCAAAGGGTTGTCTCACTGTGCCATGAGCAGTGCAACATCCTCCTCAACATCTAAGCCACTCCTGCATCATTGAGAAGGAGCAAAAAGCAAAAGAAGGGTTTGGATGTGAGATCCCAGTTCTGGTGTCTTTTAATCACTCCTGAACTGTGAATTATTTATGCTCAGTTTGCACCTCCTGCAAGAGCTTGTGCTGCTGTTTATGAACCATCTCTCAGCCTTCACTGTGTCCCAACCCCTCCGAGCTCTGCTCCACCCTCAGCCTCTGCCATGCTCAGTTCCTCCTCTCTGAAAACCCTCAGGATTTTCCAGCTGTAGGACCGGAGCCCCCTTTGCCCCCCAAATCCTCCCCCAGACCCTGAGCACCTCCACACTGAGCTGCTGTCCCTGACTCGCCAGCATTTCCCCTCTCTGACCCTGCAGCCAGCCTGGTCCCTTCTCCTCCTCCAGCAGCCTGTGCTTGGCACTCAGCCCAGTCTCACCCCTGGCCAGCCCAGGGCTTTGCCCTCAGGTCATTCACATTTTATTCCCTTTCAGCTATTTTGGTCTTTTCAGTGTCTCTGTGCACAAATTTGAAGAGAGCTCAGGCAGGGTCAGCACCTTTGAGCCCAGGGTGGGAATGCTGATGTCCTGCTGAGCCCCACAGTGAGGGCAGCCCTTCCCACCACTCCTGGAGTCCTGCCCTGCAGCTCTGCTCCATTTCCAGCCGTGCTTGAAATAAAACACAAATGGCAAGCAAGGAAAACATAATGACTGCTCCTTGGGAGGTTGTGCAAGGAAGAGGAAGCAGAGTTTTAGAAGAATGACAGAATTATCTGGGTGGGAAAGGATCTTAAAGATCATCCCTGCCATGGCAGGGACACCTCCCACTGCCCCAGGCTGCTCCAGCCCCAATGTCCAGCCTGGCCTTGGGCACTGCCAGGGATCCAGGGGCAGCCACAGCTGCTCTGGGCACCCTGTGCCAGGGCCTGCCCACCCTCCCAGGGAACAATTCCTGCCCAAGATCCCACCCAGCCCTGCCCTCTGGCACTGGGAAGCCATCCCCTGGGTCCTGGCCCTCCATGCCTTGTCCCCAGTCCCTCTCCAGCTCTCCTGGAGCCCCTTCAGGCCCTGGAGGGGGCTCTGAGCTCTCCCTGGAGCTTCTCCTCCCCAGCTCCCCAAATCCTCCCAAGGGACAGCGCAGGGGCAGCCCAGTCTCTGCTCTCTGGGACGAGGACAGGACCTTCCCCTCCAGAAGGGAATCCCGACACAGCTGCAGCTCCTTCCCTGTGATCCGAGCAGAACAAGGCTCGGAGCTGTTTGGACACAACCTTCAGACAACGTGGTGGAAAAAACCCTCACGAGCCAGGGAAACGAGTGTTCCTCAGCCTGTAATTGTCTGTCTGTGGTGTTCTCTCAGTTCCGTGGCTGCTCTTTGCATGTACCTAATTTGTCTTTATTAGCAGAGCAAAGCAAGCCTGATATTTACACTTCCAGTAATGCATGCAAGAGACAAAAAATAAATGCTGGGTTTTGACTCATAAATAAACCTTTTCTTGTAGTCAGTGCAACAAGACATTGGCATTTTCTTGGTAACATCCCCACTGGAAACTGTTACAATATTACCAAAAATCAATAACTGCTCCGGAGCTCAGTGCCTTGAGAAACGTGCTGAAAATATGTAAATTTTAATTGTAAGATACAAGTTGAAATTTAATTCAAATTAGTTGCAATCCACAGTCAATGCTGCAGGGCCAGGAGTATTCTCCTTTGTTTAGGTCACATTCTGTCTTAGGGAGTAAATACAGGGTTTAAAGGTATTTAAGTGCTTGATTCTTCTTTATTTCACCTGGAATCAGGAGAATAAATTCCTTAAGGGCCCAAATCCACTTTCTAATTTATTATTATCAATGTATTTCAGCAATCTGAGAAAAGATTATGAAGTTCTCCCATTAAAACCCAGGTTGTTTCCAGGGGAGCCTTCTCAGGGCAGAGGCACCTCTGGCCTCCCTTGGCTGTAAATTCGGGTGCAGGGTGGGGTGTGGGGGTCTCACATGGACCTTACACCAAAGCTCACTCCAGGAGCCCAAATGCTGCCAGCTCCTTGGGCTGGATGGCTGCTGGTACAGCCCAGGGGGCACAGGCTGGCCCTGCAGGCAGCCCCCCTGGCCGGGCATGTGTGGGCACTCCAGGACAGGAGTGTCCTGTCCAGCCTCAGCCCAGGGGAGAGCACAGAGCTGGCTGGAAGGGCTGGGCAGTGCCCTGGGAAATGCCCCAGAGCCAGGTCTGCATGCCCAGGGCACTGGAGGGGGAACAGGTCCCTTCAGGGCAGGGACAGGAAGGAGGTGCTGGGGGTGCCCCCTGAAATGCCCCCGAGCCACGTCTGCATGCCCAGGGCACTGGGGGTGGAACAGGTCCCTTCAGGGCAGGGACAGGAATGCCTGCAGGAGGTGACACTGCAGAGAGCAAACGTCCTCACTGCTCTTGGCTCCAGACAGGAAGATCCAGAATTTCCTGAGGGTTGTGGTCCTGCTCCACAGCATTCCCAGCTTTACTTCTCCCTTTACAAAACACTTGGGTAACTCTAGAAAAACAGCTGGGGACACCCAGGGCTTTCCCCCTTTGCTGCCCACACTGATCACTCCTGGCTGGGCAAGTCTACAGGAGGCTTTGGCCAGCTGGGGCTGGTCCCCTGGCCCCGGTGACAAGGGGTGGCACAAGAGGAAACAGCCTCAGGCTGTGCCAGGGGAGCTTCGGGTGGATATTAAGAAAAATTCCTTCTCAGAAATGGTGGCCAAGCCCTGGGCAGGGGTGGAGTCCCCACCCCTGGAGGGATTTACAGCCCTGTGGATGTGGCACTGGGGGACATGGGGCAGTGGTGGCCTTGGCAGCGCTGGGCATGGTTGGACTCCATGATCCTAAAGGTCTTTTCCAACCTAAAAGATTCTGTAATTGATCTGTGGGTCCATCTGTGCCCTGCCCTAGAGTGTGACTGTCCCTGAATGTCACCTTTAGACTGAAACTCTTTTCCTGTCCGTGGTGCTTCCACACTGCTGAGGTGTCTGAAAGGGAAAGTGTCAGAAATCTCTGAAATATGCATTTCAGTGCTGTTGCTTTTTCTCCTCTTTTATTAGAGCCCAAAGAAAAGGTGACATCTGCTCCATAGTGTCTGTATTTTAATCACCTGTGAAAGGCTGAATTAACCAGCAGCTAATGAGACTTGACAGTTTTACTAATATTAGAAATGAGATTGAAGGAGGAACAATTCCCATGTACGTTCTATAGATCTTTGAAATATATACTTGAAATATGTTCTGGAAAATGTGACTGCAGCTTTCAAACCATGCCTGTCATTTCCTTGATAACAGACATAAAGTTCTCATTTTCTTGTCAGCAATTAATCAGCAGCCTCAGATAACAGGGTGTGCTGGAAAAGGGAATTCAGAGCAGGCAGGGGACACACAGAAAGTAAAGCACACAGAGTTGTGGCAAGTTCAGGAGTGAAGCATCCATTTATGGCCTGCAGCTGCAGGAGGGCAGGGCTGGATGGGATCTTGGGCAGGAATTGTTCCCTGGGAGGGTGGGCAGGCCCTGGCACAGGGTGCCCAGAGCAGCTGTGGCTGCCCCTGGATCCCTGGCAGTGCCCAAGGGAGGTTGGACAGGGCTGGGAGCAGCCTGGCACAGTGGGAGGGGTCCCTGGATGGGCTTTGGGGTCCTTCCCACCCCGTGCAGTCTGGATTCTGTTGTTACTGGAAAACCCCTGGTCCTGCAGTGATGGCACAGCTCATGTCCAGAGTCTGTGCCCACCAAGGCAGCTCTGCCTTGTCCCCTCTGACCAGAGACACCAGAGCTCACCCACAGAGGGGAATTTGGGTGGTTAAAGCCAACAGGAACTCCAGCAAAGCCCTTCCTGCATCACTGTGCAGTAACAGCTCTGAGCACTTCCCACGAACCCATCAAGGCTGGTGCTGCTTCCCAGGGTGGGAGCTCCCCCAGGGGCCTTCCCACGGGGGTCTCTGGGGGGTGGGAATGCTGCCAGCTCCTTGGCACAGGGGTAGGGAAGTCGTGTTCGACTCCACTTGCTGTAATTGCAGGGGTAATTGAGAAGAAAGACTGAACTGGTAGGTCAGATCTCCTTCTCCAAGTAATTATGTGTGATTTATACCGAGGGTGCAGTGGCACAGAGACAGAAGAGTATGTAAATTTTGGAATGATTTCCTAGAGAAAACGATTAGAAGGTTAACAGTAGCTTAGCATCCTAAAATTAGAAATTATTTTAAACTCCATGCGTTTGGGGAATTACCTCTCCCGTGGAAATGTATATCCATCTCGTTAGAGGCAATTTGGGAAGCACAGAGGCTTTTTGATGACTGTGAATGGCTCTGAGAGAGGAGCAGCTCGTGGCTGGTGTGGGTGACAGGGTGTGCCCGTGGCCTCATGCCCAGCCTGGCTGGTGTGGGCAGGACAAGGAGCCACTTCCCCCTGCCCTCAGGAAAAGATTCCCAAGGAAAGAGCCAGTCCAGGGAGCTCCAGGCACTTCACCCTCTCAGCACTGGGCCCCCTGCAAACAGAAATTCCTGCTGCATGTTAAACCAGGAATTTTTACCCCCAAAAGGTCCCCTGTTTGTTGATGTTCTCCTCACACACCACTGGACTGAGGGAACTCTGGGCCAGGATCACACGAGAGGGCTCAGAAAATATTGCTGAGCACCTGGAGCTGCTGGAGGTGTTGGGAAGCAGAGGGAGCTGGGGCAGAACATCCACGGGATGGACAGGCCACAGGACACCCCCAAAATGTCCATGCACTGTGGAGAGCTCCCAGCTGGAGCCAAAGGTGAAACCCAAAGAGTTCCAGAAGATTTGCATCAGCTTTTCATTCCCCCTGAGCTCTGCATCAAGGGCTGCTGCTGAGACGCTGCGTTCAGGGCAGGAGGGGTAGAAATTGTGTCTCATGAATTGTAAGGTTTGGTCTGCCTTAAAAAAACATCAATGAGAAGGCAATAAAGCCCTCAAAGGATATTCCTGTGCTCCCTGGAGGGGCTTTCTGTTAGGAACTCCCTGGAATCAGACTACACCAACCTTGATGTGCACCCAGAGCTGGGATTTGCAGTGACCCAGAGAAGTGGGGAAACCTCAAAACAAAATCCCCCTCACATTTCCAGTGTCTTCCCTCTGTGCCTGCGAGAAATTCTTCAGTGCTTGGTGAAGTCTGTGCTCAGGGGTGGAGCATGGGGTTGGAATTCATTGTAGAATCCTGGCATGGTTTGGAGTGGAAGGACCTCAAAGCCCACCCAGTGCCACCCCTGCCATGGGCAGGGACACCTCCCACTGTCCCAGGCTGCTCCAACCTGGCCTTCAACTCTATTTCTTAAATTTTTCAATGAACTGAAAGCAAATTTAAGAAAGGAACTGAGAGCTAAACTTGTCAATTCCCCTTGCTCCTGTGTACTTTTGTAGCCTCATGGTAAAATGGGAATAATATTTGTATGACCCTTTCCCATCCATGGGCTGAAATGGGCTGATGGGAGCCAAACACGAAGATGTTCCCCCTCTCTCTCTCTCTCACTTTAGAAGGAACACTCTGCTTTGGGGGAAGTTTTTATTATCATTGAATTCTCAAGTTTTGGAATGCTCAGCTCCAAGATTTTTTTTATTAAACTCATCTGTCAAAATAGAAATCCTTTCTGGAGAAGGCTGGGCTGTAAAGGACATATCCGATGGATGTGTGAATATTATGTCCATAAATGTTTGTTAGGAAGATTATTCCCAGATGATATGACAAAGAGATGAGAAATTAGATCACAAATCTCATTAACGACCCAGACACTGAAGGAGAAATGAAGCCAATTAATGTTGATGGGACCTGTCAGGAGAATGTCATGGTGCTGCTCTTCATGCCAGTCACACAACTGAGCTGAACAACCCCACCAACGACGCTCCCGCTCCCCAGGAGCAAGTCTGGGTGGAGAATGCAGGAATCTTGGGTGGATAATGCAGGGACCATGAGTGGATAACGCCTGCTTTTCTCTGCTTCCCTGGAATTACCTCGGTTTCCATGAGGGATGTTGTCCTGAAGTTCTGAGGAGGCAGCAGGGCCAGCTCTCCCTGGCTTGGCAGAGCCCCTCCACTCCCATCCTCGGCGGGTCCTTGAGTGGAATTAAAGCTCCGACTGCTCTGTTTCCATGACAACTTTTCTTTCGGCGAGAAAAGCCCTGCAAATCACGGCTTGTGATTTGAGCACTCCCTAAATGTGGCCATTAAGCGTCATCTCCTTCCTACTCCGGGAAAAGCAAAGCAGGGAAACGCAGCCTTTTAAGCCTGGATATAAAAGAGACTTTTCCACCTGAGAACCAAAATAGAAAACCGGTGGAAATGGTCAAAATGATCAGACTGGAAATCTTATTTATGTGTGGAGATACCAATGAGATTTTCACGAGTTACACCTCCAGCTGCAAGGGGGTGGAACTGGGCAGGGCTGGTTTCAGGATCACATCCCTGGGCCAGGTGATCCGAGCTGGGAGGGAACAAGCCAAGGACATCAAAGGGATTAACTCGCTTTTGACTTTTAACAAAAATTCCACTTTGGTGGGAAGGGACCCCAAAGCCCCCCCAGTGCCAGCCCTGCCCTGGCAGGGACACCTCCCACTGTGCCAGGCTGCTCCCAGCCCCAATGTCCAGCCTGGCCTTGGGCACTGCCAGGGATCCAGGGGCAGCCACAGCTGCTCTGGGCACCCTGTGCCAGGGCCTGCCCACCCTCCCAGGGAACAATTCCTGCCCAAGATCCCATCCAGCCCTGCCCTCTGGCACTGGGAAGCCATTCCCTGTGTCCTGTCCCTCCATGCCTTGTCCCCAGTCCCTCTCCCTCTTTCCTGCAGCCCCTTCAGGCCCTGTGAGGCCACCCTGAGGTCACCCCAAAGCTTCTCCTGTCCAGGCTGAACCCCCCCAGCTCTGCCAGCCTTCCCTCCCAGCAGAGCTGCTCCAGCCCTCCAATCATCTCAGGTGATCATCACCTGCCTAATGCAAATATTTGTAATTTAATGCAGAAATAATTGATTGCTTCAGGCAGTAAAATGCCCTCTCCAATGGCTGCAGAACTGAATGTGACTCTACAGAAGTTACTTTT
>JACBWW010001997.1:0-10770 GCA_020086605.1 Lanius collurio | reverse complement strand
ATTTCCACCCAGGCCTGAGGCTCAGCATGACATGTAATATGCTGCTCCATGAATGTATAGTTTAGCAAGACTCATGCAAAAGGCAGGATTATTTATCTAGAAATTATTAACAGAAATGGCCTTTTCAGAAGGGATGGGGGGCAGTCTCATTCTCATTCCCAATGAGACAATCCTAGAGACTTTCTGGAGTCAAACTATTTTGACCCTTCTGAAAAATTAGTCTGTGTGGAAGGAGAAAAAGCGTTGATAAAAAAGATCTTTAGCTTCATGTGGGGTTGGTTATGTTTTGTTTTGTTTTGTTTTTTGTTGGAAGCCAGAATATTTTTATACTTCATTCCTGATATCTGAGATGAAAATAACCGCAGAGATAATCTTTGTATTTTTGATTTCCTCGGCTGACAATGGGCTCGGATTGTGAAAATGAGAGAGAATTGTGTGTTTTCCCGTAGCCTCCTAGTGCAATTCTCAGGAATTTGCAAACCCTTGAACACTTTGAAGCTGCTCAGTGACATGTGGGGGGGTTGGTCCAGCAACATCTTCCCTGTGCATGTCACGCCCTGAGCCTGGCGTGGCTGGGCCAGGAGAGGCCTTTGGTGGCCTGGCAAAGATACTCAGAGTTTTTGTTGGCTTTCATAGCAGGAAAGGTTTGCCCTTCGCTCCGAGGTACGGAGTGATGCTCTTTGCCGGGTCCTCTGTAGTGGTAGGGACAGGCGGTCGGAAGATCTCGCGATGTGACGGAAAGAAGCAGGGGCCCCTTCTCTCCCTCATCCCCTGAGATAAGCTATCACCCAAGGTATGCGACCCACCACTCCTTAAAATTCCAGTAGTTTTCCACTGTCCTACTAACTCTGGCTAGTCCTACCGTCCCCCTCTGACGTAGTGAAACCCCCTTACCTATTTAACCCCACGAGACAAGATAATAAACGCCATTAGATCATCAATCACATTGATGCCTGTGTGTCTGTGGTCCGAGCGGTCTGAGGGAGGCTGGGCCGCCGTGCTGTGTCCTTGAAACCAGGTCGCCTGCCTTCACTTCGGAAGGCAACATAAGTGGTGCCGAAATGCGGGAGGAAAAAATCGACTCCGGTGACGGGATTTCACCTGGACGAGAAACAGCGGCCGGAGCAGGCCAAGCCTGACTTCAGGCGGGGGAGACGTCCCCGTACCAGCTATCGTCATGGACGCAATAGCTAAGGTAATTGAATCAATTTATAAGCAGTGGGGAATTGAGTGCAAGCTCAGGGATTTTAAACTTGCGTTAGCAAGGCTCCTAGAGCTTGGGGTGATTCAGCGCCCTGTAGAAATATTACATTCGGAAGTTTGGGAGAAATGTACAGCTGCATTAGCTGAGGATACGAAAGCCTCAGGCAGCGGTAAAACCCTTAAAGCGTGGGGGAAGGTGGAAAAAGCCTTGAGCGAAGCGATAGAGGAACAAGAAACGTGGAGTGCTGCGCGTGTGTATTTATTGAATACCCCGAGGGTCGGGATCGTGGCGACCACCCAAACCCCCCCTGAGGGCGATTTCCCCTTGAACAGAGACCCACCGGGACCAAGCATGTTTTCCCCCTCCCCGAGCCCGATATCAAACTCCCCGGGGCCCCCAGAGAACTCCCTGACCCCCCTGCCTGTCCCGTCGAGCCCAACCCCCCCGGCAGAAACCTCGCAAAAAGTCGCGTTATCCCAATCCGTATGCCCGCCACCGACCACCGACTCTGTGCGGGAAGTGCTGCAGCGCGCGCGGCTCTTTTGGGGGAATCTGGCGGAGGAAGCCAGGAGTGCAGAACAAGCGGCGATGGAGGAGGCGCGGGCGCCCCCCGACTCGCCATGCGGTTTGAAAAATGGCGCCGGCACTGGAGGGGATGGGCGGGGCCTGGATATCGGTGGCGGGCGCGAGTATGCGCATGCGCGAGAAGCAGAGACTCGTATGCTCAGACAGGAGCTGCTGGCTTCTGCAAACGCGCCTGCGCGGGGGAGCGGCAGAGAGCGCATGCCCGATGGGGAGCCACGCCCAAAGCCGCCACCATATAAGGCAGAGACCTCCCCTTGCAGGAGGCAGGGCAAGCCCAGGGGGCGGGAGCGGCACCACCCCCGGGGGGAGGAGCGGGGCCGGAGCCGGACAAAAAGGCACGGCAAACCGGAAGTGCCCTGGCACTCGACTTCCGCCTCTGAACCGAGTCAGAGCAGTGCTGATGACTCTAGCGAGGTATCGGAGACTGACTCAGACTCTGAATCAGAGGAAGCTGAAATAACGTAGTTTAAAGCAAAATCGAACAAAGCTTCAATCCATATTAAAAAGCAATCACGATGTAAACTCACTGACTGGGGCCAGATAAAAATAGCTTGTGCCGAGTGGATGCCTTCTGCATCAATTCATGCCTTTCCGGTCAGAGTCACGGGGACAGAAGGAAATCAGCAAAGAACATACAGCCCAATAAATGTCAAAGATATACAAGCAATTGTAAAAGCGATTTCAGAAAAAGGATTAGACTCTGCTATGGTCTCTACCCTAATAGACGGTGTGTTCGCAAACGATGATTTATTACCCTTTGACATTATACAAGTAACCCGTATGATTTTTGATGGTGCTGGATTAATTATTTTTAAACAAGAATGGAGAGATAACCTCACAAAACTATTGGTCCAGGGTTCTGGGGCAGGGCAGCAACTACAAGGTTCGAGCTTATCCCGGCTGATGGGGAAACATGACGATATGATAACCCCCCAACAGCAGGCCATGCAGCTGCGTGCTGAGGAGGTCAGGGCCACGACTAGAGCTGCGAGAGAAGCCATCAGAACGGCTTCTCGTATGGTGGCCAAGCCATCTCAGTGGCTGACCATAAAACAGGCAGAAAGTGAGAGCTTCACGCAGTTTGTAGACTGCCTGCAGGCGGCGATAGAGGCCTCCACCCTGCCTGCAGAAGCCAAGGGCTCTGTGCTAGCTGACTGTTTAAAACAGCAGAGCAATTCTATCACCAGAGACATCCTACGCTCTGTGCCAATCGGGGCCAGTGTGGCTGATATGATTAAACATGTTATAAAAGAAGAGCAGTTTACACCAATCCAAGCCGCTGTCCATGCCCTAACCAGTGCAATGGCATGTTTCAGATGTGGCCAGGCGGGACATGTCGCAGTGAGCTGCCCCATGCCCACTCAGCCTTCCCCGGCGGTTCCCCCAACCCAAGCACGCCCAAAAGGACCCTGCTGGGTCTGCGGGAGGAAGGGACACCTCGCTAGGGAATGCAGGTCCCGGCTCCAGGGAAACGGGGGAGGGAGGGGGCGTGCGGGCCGCACTCAGCCTCCTCCCACTGCGAATTCAAGGCGGCCTGCCCATGCCAACCCCCAGTGGGGCAGGGGGCCGTTATACCCTATGCCCCCCCAGGAGGCAGCCAATTTTGCACCCCTGCCAGCGATGCAAATGCAGAATTTCGCAACATCGCAGGCAGCACTCTCGCACCCACCACAGCCACAAGCCGCGCTTGTGCCGCAAGACCAGCAGGAGGCGCCCCAGAGCACAATCCCTGGGTGGCCTTGGCTATGAAAATAGGGACAGAGCCCCTGCTGGTGTGGGGGGCATGCCACCTTTATGGCAGTCGGGACCCCCACATCATAAAGCTCCAATTTTGGGCAGACACCGGATCCGATTGTTCAATTATTCCCCAAGCACACTGGCCCCGGCACTGGCAGCTAAAAGAAGTCCCCCCAGTGAACGGAGTGGGGGGGGCAACCCGAGCGTGGAGAAGCACCCAATTAGTGGCTATAACACTCCATACAAAAAAGGGACCAGAGCAGACCGTAGCTATCTACCCCTACATCCTGCAAAACTCTCCACCCCTGATTGGGAGAGATATCCTCTCCATGCTAGGAGACAAGATTACAAATTTATCATAAGGGCCACTGCTGTCCACCCCCCGCTGCCAATTAAACTGACTTGGAAATCATCAGACCCAGTCTATGTCGAGCAGTGGCCCCTGTCAAAGCCTCGAATGGCAGCTTTGCTGGAACTAGTTGACCGCGAGCTGCAAAAGGGTCACATAGAACCCTCTGTCAGCCCATGGAACACCCCTGTATTTGTGATCCCCAAAAAGTCTGGAGAAAGCTATCGTCTCATCCATGACCTGAGAGAAGTGAACAAGACAGTCCGACCCATGGGCCCAGTTCAGACACTGCTGCCTATGAACTCAGCCATCCCAGAAAGGCAGCCATGTGCAGTGCTGGACATCAAAGACTGCTTCTTTTCCATACCCCTGCACCCTGAGGACAAGGAACGGGTTGCTTTTTCTGTTGTGTTCCCGAACAGCAACCAGCCCAACCTCCGCTTCCAGTGGAAAGTGCTACCACAAGGCTTTGTGGACAGCCCGACCATATGCCAGATCACCGTAGACAAAGCACTGATGCCAGTCCGGTGCTCCTACCCTGCTGCAACCATCATCCAATACATGGACGACATCCTGGTAGCTGCACCATCAGCAAGCCAAGTGGATCATTTAGTGTCCAAAATCACAGAAACCCTCCAGGCCAACGGCTTCGAGATCGCGAGTGCGAAGATCAAGAAAGGACCCTGCGTGACCTTCCTAGGAGTGGGGATCACAGACTCCTATGTGACTCCCCCCAAAGTGAAAGTCTGCCGAGACGTCAAGACACTCCACGACATGCAGCGCCTGGTAGGGTCTCTGCAGTGGCTCCGGAACATCATCCTAATCCCTCCTGAGGTCATGGAACCCCTATATGACCTCCTGAAAGGAAAGCACCCGTGGGAACCCAAGCTGCTGACACCACAAGCAATGAGCTCCCTGGACTTCATCGAACATCAGATGTCCACTGGCACACTTGCCAGGTGGAACCCAAGCATGCCACTCGACCTATACGTCCACTTCACACCGAAGGGAGGAGTGGGAGCACTGGCCCAAGGACCCCCTGAGAAGTCCCGACCGATCCAGTGGGTGGTCCTCGGAGGACCAGCTCGTGCATTCTCCCCGGCAGTGGAATGCATCGCCAACATCATCATGAAAGGCAGGAAGCTTGCTCTGAAGCACCTGGGAACTGAGCCGACAAGAATCTACCTTCCTCTCCGGAAGCAACCAGCCACAGAATCAACCACGATATCAGAGCACCTAGCCCTTGCTCTCACCGGCTTCGGAGGAGAGATCTCCTATGCTGCCAGACCACCTTGGACTCAGCTGCTAACCATTGTGGATATAGACGTGCCTCCAAAAGTCACAGACCGACCGATGCCAGGACCAACAGTCTTCACAGATGCCTCCTCTAAGACCTCCACCGCAGTGGCAGTGTGGCAGGCAGAAGAACAATGGCATTGCATCAAAACATGTGACCCCACGCTGTCAGTACAGCTTCTGGAAGCAGCAGCAGTGGTCTTAGCATGCGGACTTTTCCGAGAAGAGCACCTCAATATCGTGACGGACTCTATATTCGTGGCAAGGCTCTGCCTAGCCATGTCAGGACCAGGAGTGTCAACATCTGCAGCAGCCCTAATGCTAGAAGAAGCTCTCTCCTCACGGCAAGGCACCGTATCAGTCATCCACGTCAACAGCCACAGCCCTATCAAAGGTTATTTCCAGACCGGCAACGACAAGGCAGACACAGCAGCAAAAGGAGTGTGGACATTGCAGAGAGCTCGCCAGCTACATGAGTCACTCCACCTTGGAGCCAAAGCACTGGCAAAGAGATGCGAGATCTCGACAGCGGATGCCAAACATGTAGTGGCCACCTGTCCTCACTGCCAGAAGTCACCCTTATGGAGCAGTGGGGTCAACCCGAGAGGCCTCAAGCCCTCAGAAATCTGGCAGTCAGACTTCACCTTTTGCCAGCTGCTAAAACCCCGGGCATGGCTTGCAGTGACTGTGGATACTTATAGCGGGGCAATCGTGGCCACACAGCACCTCAAAACTAACTCTAAAGCCACAATCCAGCACTGGCTGACTGCTATGGCATGGCTTGGTATCCCCAAGCAAATCAAAACTGACAACGCTTCCAATTTCACCTCCAAACCTGTGCAAGAGTTCGCTTCAAAGTGGGGCATCACTTTGGTGCAAGGTATCCCATATAATAGCACTGGGCAAGCTATTGTAGAACGGGCAAACCAGACCCTGAAAACCAAATTAGAAGTGTTAGCAAAGACAGAAGGGTTTGACAACTCCATTCCCTCAGGAGATCAGACACGTATACTAACAACTGCTCTGCTAGCACTGAATCAATTCCCTAGGGGGGATGAGACACACAGTCCCGCCCAAAAACACTGGGCCACTCGAGCATTAGAGGAAGGCCCGCAGGTTATAATCAAAAATGAATTAGGGGAATGGGAGCGGGGCTGGAGACTGGTTCTCACGGGACGAGGGTACGCAGCTGTTAAACGGGAAGGTAAAATCAAGTGGTGTCCACTTAAGTCTATTAAACCGGACCTTAAAAATGAGCAGAATGAGACTAATGAAAACTGTGAGTTTCTGTTTGCAGGACACGCTTGTGAGGCGTCCCCGTAACGCGTACACCCCTGTTCTGGAGGGAAGTGAAAAACCTCCGAGCCGCCAGACAGTACCCAAGAGTTCCGTATCGGTGAGATCCAGACATCAATGGTGCTTCTGTGTGATTTTGCTGTTGGGGCTTGTCACCAGAGGACAAGCCGGCCCAGATCACTATCCCCACCGGCCATTCAGGTGGGTCATACAGCACCTTTCAAACGACAGGGTGCTCAGACAAACCATCACACCGAATGCCCCATCATTTGTATTGCGCATCACAGATCTGTTTCCGGGACTGCCAAAAATAAACCCCTATTCCTCATATGCCTCACACACACTCATATCCTACTGGTGCCCAGCTTCCAACCCCGGGAAAAAGTACTGCAATTATCCAGGGTGGGGATATTGTGGGTACTGGGGTTGTGAAACCATTGTCACAGATGCCAGGCCATCAGGGCCTGGGTGGGACCCTCAGGTACCTGACGAATTTTTACAGTTCTCATGGGCACCCACCGGCTGTAAACAGCCTATCTTCTTTCAGGAAAAACCTTACAAAAACCAACATAAAACCCCTAAAGCTCAGAGATGCACCAGCTATAACATGACCGTTTTGCGACCAAACCACCCTAGTTGGACTACAGGCAGAACATGGACAGTAGTCCTTCAAGGGTCAAAAGAGTGGGTGAATGTGCGAGTTATCAAGCTTCAGCCACCCGCAAAACGGGCGATTGGGCCCAACAAAGTTATCAAAAACTCACTAAAGGAAAAGAACACAACCCAGTCCAAAACCCTGCCCACAAAAGTTGCCCATATCCCAACAGGCCGAGCAGATACCTTACAGATAGGCCGCTCAGCCGAGTCTGACATAGACCCTATCCTTAATATGTTAGAAGCTACCTTCCTATCCCTGAACGAATCTAACCCGAATCTAACTAATTCCTGCTGGCTTTGTTATGATGTCAAACCCCCTTTTTACGAAGGAATTGCTTTAGATACCCCTTTCAGTTACTCCACAGCAGATGCCCCTCAGCAGTGCAGGTGGGACACTCCTCGTAGGGGAATCACCCTGAGTCAAGTCACAGGCCAGGGCAGATGCTTTGGCAATGCATCCTTAGCAAAGCGGAAAGGTAACCTCTGCACCAAAATTGTCAAGCCTAACAGAAAGAATAAGTGGGTGGTCCCATCTGCATCTGGAATGTGGGTTTGTCAGCGATCTGGAGTGAGTCCCTGTGTGTTTCTTGCCAATTTCAATGATTCTACTGACTTTTGTGTCCAAGTTCTGATTGTTCCTAGGGTCCTGTACCACTCAGATGAAGAGATGTACCGTCTGTATGAGAAAACTGGCCGACTCCACAAAAGAGAAATAATAACAGGTGTAACCATTGCAGCGCTACTCGGCCTAGGAGTAGCTGGAACGGCCACAGGTGTCTCAGCTCTAGCGACCCAGCACCGAGGACTGTCTCAGCTACAAATGACCATCGATGAAGACTTGCAGAGAGTTGAGAAATCCATCTCCTTTCTGGAGAAATCGGTTTCCTCACTCTCAGAGGTAGTTTTGCAGAACAGACGAGGTTTAGACCTCCTGTTCATGCAGCAAGGAGGCTTGTGTGCCGCCTTGAAAGAGGAATGCTGCTTCTATGCAGACCACACAGGAGTTGTCAGAGACTCCATGGCAGAACTCCGAGATAGACTAGCTCAGAGACAGAAAGACAGAGAAGCCAAGCAAGGTTGGTTTGAATCCTGGTTCAATCAGTCACCATGGCTCACCACTCTTATTTCCACCCTTATAGGTCCTTTGACCATGATGCTTTTAGCTCTCACCCTTGGACCATGCCTGCTGAACAAGATAGTCTCTTTTGTCCAGACCTGCCTGGAACGAACCAACGTCCTGTTCGTACGCCATCAACAAATGCTGTGAACCAGACTGTGAACATTGCCAGCTGTAAAACCCCTTTTCTAACTCCCCTTGCGAAATTTACTCAGGTGTACCAAAAACCCCTTTTCCTTATTAAGTTACTACCTCATATTTAACCTTAGTGCCTATAATTATGACTACCTCGTTCATTTATAAAAGAAAGGGGGGGAGATGTAGTGGTAAGGGACAGGCGGTCGGAAGATTTCGGGATGTGACGGAAAGCAGCAGGGCCCCTTCTCTCCCTCATCCCCTGAGATAAGCTATCACCCAAGGTATGCAACCCACCACTCCTTAAAATTCCTGTAGTTTTCCACTCTCCTACTAACTCTGGCTAGTCCCACCGCCCCCTTTCTGACGTAGTGAAACCCCCTTACCTATTTAACCCCACGAGACAAGATAATAAACGCCATTAGATCATCCATCACATTGATGTCTGTGTGTCTGTGGTCCGAGCGGTCTGAGAGAGGCTAGGCCGCCGTGCTGTACCCTTGAAACCAGGTCGCCCGCCTTCACTTCGGAAGGCAACAGAAGGGAAGGGAAGGGAGTCCCTGCCAGAATCCCGGAGTGCTTGTGGCTGGAAGGGACCCTGCCCATGGGTTAGGATGCCAAGAGGGGGAGACGCCTGTGCCCCAGTGAAGGTGTGAGAGAGACCAGGGGAGGGCAACAAACGGATTTGACTGGAGATGCATTTTATTGAATGAGTAATGGGAGGGATTCCAGAGGAGGTGTATTTTACTTTGCTACTCTTCTTCTTCTTCCAATGTCCTATTTCTTCTTCTTCTTCATCTAAGTCTTCTTCTTCTTCTTCTTTGCCTTCTTTTTAATTACTACTACTACTCGTGCTGCTTCTTCTTTGTCTTACTCTTATTCTTCTTATTCCTATTTTAATTTTTCTTCTTATTCACTACCACTACGTCTTGATCCTATTCTTCTTATTCTTATTCTAAATTTTTTATTCTTTTTCTTATTCTTCTTATTCCTATTCTAAATAATATTGACTTGTTATGCTTAGGGTTATTATTTTCTTCTTCCTATTCCTACTGTTTACTACTATTTCTTCTTCCTCTTCTTCTTCTTATTCCTATGCTCCTATTCTTATTCAACTTATTAGTTTTATTATTATTCTATTCCTTTTTCTTCTTTGTCCTATTTACTACTGCTATTTCTTCATCATCCTAATCTTCTTATTCCTATTCCTATTCCTATTCCTATTCCTATTCCTATTCTTTTTTTTGGTCCTGTATGAAGAGGTTTTTAAATTTTTTTTTTTAACTACTACTACTGCTTAAAGTGGACTTGCATTTGTAGAGTGGAGGTCCTGCAGTCCTGTCCGTGGCTGTTGATGCGAGCAGGGGAAGTTCAGATTCAATATCTGAAAGTTTTTCCCTTGGCGGAGGCGTGAGGCGCTGGCAGAAGTTGCCCAGGGCGGTGGTGGAGCCCTTGTCTCGGGAGCGTTCAGGAGCTGCGCAGCTGTGCGGGGCAGATGCCCCTGGCACGGCCCGAAGCAGCCGGGGCAGCTCAGGCCCCCGTGTGGCTCCGGGGGCCGCGCAGGCCCCGGCCCAGCCGCCCCCCGCAGGCCCGGGCTGGCGCGGGCGCTACTCCTGCGTCCGTGGTGCCAGGCAGCGGCAGCGGAACAGCGCCCGCAGCGCCCGCCGGAGGCGGCCGGGCCGTTTGCTGGGGGCAGCCGGCTGGGGAGCCGAGGGGCTGCGGGGGCTGTGCGGGGCAGGCCCCGGCTCCTGCCAGGCCACGACAGGCGAGGCTGCGGCTCCCGCGGGCACTTGGCCTGGCAGGGGGGCGAGCGAGGCCCAGAGCGGCTCCTGTGCCCGGCGCTGAACCCAGGCCTCCCGAGGGAAGGGCGGCGGGAGCCCGTCTGCCACAAGAGCCGCCAGGCTTTGGCGCCTGCCTTCTTCCCGCAGCTGGAGGACGCTGAGCCCGTCCCAGGTGGCGTCCCTCTGCAGCGAGGGCGGGAGCCCCAAGCTGAAGGTGCAGGAGCACTCCCAGGTGTCTCCGTCGCTGCCGTCTTCTTCGATGAAAACCTCTCTGCAGACGAACTCCTTCCACTCCTTGAGCTCTGCGTGGCACGGCTCTGGCTCGGCGAGGTCATCGCAGCCAGAGGGGCTGGATGAGTGGCTGGGGGGGCAGCAGGGGCTGTGTGCGGCAGGGACCAGGCTCTGTGCCCCTGCTGATGGCACCTCCTCACTGGGGGCAGGAGAACAGGGCTGCTTCTTCTGGCCGCTCCCACTTCCCTCGCCCCACTGGCACAGCTTAGAGTCCCTCAGGCCTTCTTCGCCTTGGGGCAGCTCCTGGACTCTGACGCTTCCTTCCCAGTGGAAGAGCTGTTGCTGTGCCCAATCTCCCCACTGCACACTCACGCCCATCTTC
>JACBWW010001996.1:0-10771 GCA_020086605.1 Lanius collurio | reverse complement strand
AGCTCTGCCATGAGGAAAGGCTGAGAGAACTGGGGTTGTTCAGCCTGGAAAAGAGAAGGCTTTGGGGTGACCTAATTTGGCTTTTCAGTACCTGAAGGGAGCCTACAGCAAAGATGGAGAAAAACTATTTATAAGGACTGACAGGGCAAGGGCGAATGGCTTCAAACTTCAAGGTTTAGATTGGCTATTAGGAAGAAATTCTTCCCTGTGAGTGTGGTTAGGCACTGGAACAGCTTTCCAAGAGAAGTTGTGTCTGCCCCATCCCTGGAAATGATCAAGACTAGACTGGATGGAGCCCTGAGCAACCTAGTCTAATAGAACATGTTCCTGCCCATGGCAGGGGGCTGAAACTAGATAGCATTTAAAATGACTGTGATGCCTTAGGTTTTAACTCTCATATTTTTCAAATCCTGTACTTCCTAATGTTTAACTCTGACGTTTCTTGTAGCCTGTTAATTTCTGTTCTCTCACGCTAGGTAGACAGAACAAAGCCTCTCCAGGCCTGCTCTTCATGGACACTCAGACTGTCCTAGGCCCAAGATGCGTAAACCAACATCTTAATAGGGGGCTGAGCTTGGGGAAATTACATCATTGAACTTCCCCCTCCCTTCCCCTGGTGCAGCAGGACAGATTCCCAGGTCACTGCCGAGGAGCCCTCCTGGAGCCGCAGGCAGCTAAAACAGCCATGGAGCGCCACGCAGCTGAAACCACCCAGCGCGGACCAGCAGGGCTTCCCCTCCCCCTCCACATGGCCAGCGTGGCCCCGCACAGACCCAGCAGGAGCTGGCGGAACTTTTCTGCGGCCGGCATAGCTGGTACTGAGCCAAAGAGGACACCATGCAGCCAGCAGCATGCAAGGGAGTGTAAAGCCCAAGTAAGATCAATTTCTTAACATGGAGGTTTCAAGGTCAAAAAGAAAGAGAAATTAAGTCATGGAGAACATAAGAACGTAGTCAAGATGGTGGTGGGGAAAAAGGGGTGGGCACACACCTAGCTTGAAGCTCAAAAATGCTTTCTGCAGGCTGTGGTAAAAAATTGTAATATCACAAACTGTATGTCCCTTCTGAATCCATTTTTGAAGTACACAGGGAGATGAGAAATTCATATGCAGCTGATGAAGATGTGAGAAAAGCATTTGGAGGTTTTGTGAAGAAGAAAGCCTTTGTTTTCAAGCCCAAATAACTCATCTTTGAAAAGACTAAAACCCTATGTCTATTGGGGCCACGACTGAAGCATAAATAGACTGAGATTTTCATGGGAGAGATGTCTTTTCACCTCAGCAGATTTGTTTACGGGCAGGCCTGTTGTAGGTAACAGTCTGGAAACCACATTAGGTAGAAAAAGTTTTTCCTTAAATATTGGAAAGATTTTTAAGAAATGCAACACTGACAAAATCCCATGTATTATAATCCTTTGTGCAAGTTCAGTACAAAGAGGGGAGTGCTGGAAGAGAGGAGAGTTTAGCTTTAATTTTATATTATTTCTTTTTACCTTTAATTCTGTTAACAATAAACTTTCTTTATATTGTAATTGCTCTCATGTGCACCTGTTTTGCTTTGCAGTCCTCCAGTTTTCCTCAATATTCTTTAATTTCCCCTTATAAAAAATAACAGATGTCATGGGTCTTGGCACCTAGCCAGCTTAAACCACGACACTCACAAATGGTTGCTGTAGCTTTGAGATTCGTCTGGGGCAGGGGGAGCCCTGGGGCTCTTGCACCAGCTTTTTCAAAGCCTCAGTCCGTGGTGCAGACTCCTCACTTTTTTTTGCTTAGCTAGCTTGGTTGTTTGTTAGCTTAGGCAAGAAGTTTTTTCCTTTCCCTGGCCTTGGAGACTGCAGCAGCAATCCTTCAGCTGCTGTGGAGGCCAACAGGACTGCCAATTCAGAGACCTCGAAGGTCCCCTGGAGGAAAGGTTATGCCTATTGTGTCCTACTCAAGGAGGCCAAAGCTTCTCCCAGGATGCTTTGCTTGATTATGTTCATGTACCCCAGTTCTGTTTCCCTGATTGGCCCATTGGCTTCCCTGCCCCTTTTCTGTCCTATATGTCCCCAATCTAGAAAGTTCTCCCTTTCCCTTTCCCACTCACCCACTAGTCCCTGTCTCTTTTCCACTCTCTCAGGTCTTCCCTAATGGTTCCATTACCCTGGCCCCGCCTGTCCACCACCCCTCAAGATGACTCCTGATGCTCTCTCTGCCCCCGTATGTAGGGTCTGACAGACCCCTGTCCTGGCAGGAAGCCTTTGTTTAGATAAAGGAAACTGCACAATCTCCAGATGTGGGGTCTGACAGGTCCCTGTCATGGCAGGAAGGCCTGGAGATAAGGAGGTTACACAATCTCCCTGCAGGCCCCTCTTTGGGAAAGAGAGAATCTTTTGGTTATGGCGAGAGAAGACAGACCCATGATCCTCTAGGAAACTATATGTTAAATACCTTAATACCCATTGGTTTCTCACCCTTTCACACCCACCTCTGTACCCCCATAAAAGAGACCCCTCTACCCCAAGTCAGGAGAGAATCCGCCTCTGGTCACCCCTTTGTGGAAGATGGAAGAATAAAGCTACTTCTGCGGAACCACCAGAAGGACCTCTCCTCTCTCTTTCTTGGTCTGGCCCTGGGGGTTTGCCTTGCAGAGCAGAGCTGAAATCACTCACTGAATCACTAAAGAGCTGATGGCTGCTGAGCCAGGCATCTCTGCAGGCAACCCCATCCAATGGCTGAGAGAAGCCACAACCCCCTGGGAGACGGTTCCTCACCGGATCACCTCTCCGGGCTGGCCATGCCTTCTTTGGTCTGAGCCTCAGACCCCAGCCAGCACTAGCCAGGCGACCCCCAGCCATATTACTTTACCCATATATAACCCTGGACCCTTCCCTGATCCCTTGTCTTTGTCCCTGGATCCCTTCACTTGGTTGGAATAAATACCTCCTCTGGAACCCCATACAAGGACCCTTCCTGCTCTCTCTGCCATTGGCTTGTTTGTGATAGCTTTTCAGCATGTGTGGACTGTGTGGAGTGGCCTCTCCAAGCGGCTTCCCTTGGGGGATGCTTTCGCAGCAGCTGCCACCAGGCATCGCTGTTGTGACAAGCTGCGGTTTTCTGAAGTGAACTGTTCCGTTGGTTTTGGTCTGAGGTCAGAGAGAACTGACAGGAGACGAATCAGCCAGGGTCCAGCAGGACTGCAAGGGGCCTCTCCATCCCGGCTCCAGACCTCAGAACAGTTGAGTGAACAAGAGAAAGGACACCAAATCCACCAGCTTCATCTGCTTTGAAGAGGAGACCTACACCAAGGATTCAACAGATTCCCATTTGGTTTTTTTAGAGATAACACCCTCTCACAGACCTGCTTGAGCCCCTGATGGGAGAGAGAGGGATCAGAAAAGCACAGCTTTGAGATAAACTTCTTGGGGACAAAGTCCTTTGATATATTGGGCCTACTGCCCAATGGGATGAGCTGAGACTAATGGAGTCTGCAGCCCCATGTGTCTCTGCCACCTGGCATTTTCAGCAAGGTAGTGAAATAAAGCTGAGGTTTGGTGGTCGCCTTGCTTACTGTATGGGTTGATTCTCACACTGAGCCAATCAGAAATTACAGTAATGCCTGTGTGATAACATTTTTAAGAAGTAAAAAGAGTTGCAGTTGTACTTGTGGCCAGAGAAGAGCTGGGTAACAACATATGGAGAGGAACAGTTCTGCAGACACCTGGGTCATTTCAGAAAGAGGGGGAGGAGGTGCTCCAGGCATCAGAGCAGAGATTCCTCTGCAGCCTGTGGTGAAGGCTGTGGTGAGGCAGCTGTGCCCCTGCAGCCCATAGGTGCCCATGGGAATGCAGAGATCCACCTGCAGCCCAAGGAGGAGCCCTCACCAGAGAAGGTGGATGTCTGAAAGTGGCTGTGAACCTGTGGGAAACCTGTGCTGGAACAGGCTCTTGGAAGGAGCGATGGACCTGTGGAGAGAGGAGCCCACACTGGAGCAGGTTTCTGGGTAGGATTTGTGACCCTGTGGAAGACCCATGCTGGAGAAGTTCATAGAAAACTATCTCCTGTAGGAGTGACCCCAAGATGGACATGGGGAAGGACTCCTCTTGCTGAGCAGTGTCAGGAACTTCCCATTCCCTGTCTCCCTGAGCCTCTGGGGGAAGGAGGCAAAGCTTAGAAAGAGGAAGAAGTGGTGGAAACCTATTTTGAAGATTTGGTTTACTTTTCATTATCCTGCTCTGATTTTGTTGATAATAAATTCAATTAATATCTCAATTAGAGTCTGTTTTGCCCATGACAGTAATTGTAAGAGCCTAATAATAGGAGAAAGTCTCCAAAAAGTGCTTTGTTATTATGACTGCTCAATATCTGAAAGGCTTCAGAAGTGCTTTTTCATTGTGACTGCTCAAAACCTGAAAAGCTCCAAAAATGCCACGCCATTTTGTCAGCTTATCATTATATGGGCTGTTTGGACTGTGGGGAACCCACCTTGAGGCCCATAAAAAGGAAGGCAAAACTGGTGCAAGTTGGAGGGAAAAGAGAGGGGCAGAGTCCCTGACCTTTGCCTTTCCTCCCCACCACCACCATTGCCTGCTGCGAGACACTCTGAGGCCTCCTGGAGCTGATGCTGCTGGCCTGGACCGGAATCATGAGTGAGTTGTGGAACCCCTACCCTGCTCCTGTGTCCCGTGCTAAGAGCACCCGAGCAGACCGAGGCTCGGCTGCAGGGACCGACCGGGCACCACGCCTGCATCAAGGAGGACGGACGGGGTGCCGCATTCCAGCCAAACTGCTCCTGAGATTGGAGAAGGCAGATAGGACGCTTCAAACAACAGAAAAAAAATGGCAAAAAGTGCTTCGCTCCCCCCACCCCATCTTGGTGGCACTAAAGGTAGCACAGTGTAGTAGTGACCTATCTTATGCTTTTCTTTTTAAGTAACCTTGGCTTTTTCTAACTTTTCTCCACTTTTCTGTTTACTTCTCTTTGCCTCTTTTACTGTTAAATAAAATACATCATTTTTTTGGCATCAACATCTAACCTTGTTTGGTTTTAATCTCATTTCTGGGAATATTTAGAACCTTCTAAGTTCTTTCTGGTTTATGCACAGAGACTTAGCTTTCTTTGCTTTTCTGAGTTTAAACCAGATCATAACAATAACTGGTGACTGAACTCTCTCTGTCCTTAACTTCCGAACATTTTGTTTTGTTTTCTCTCCCCTGTGCAGATGTGGAGGGCAGTGATAGAGTGACTTTGGTGGATGCCTGGTGTCAAACCCCCACAACACCCAACACAATAATCAAAGAACCATGGCAAGGGTGGACTACAATTAGGTAGCAGATGAGTGTAGCTGCAGTACTGGCACGGGCCATTCAGTCATCACCTGCCCTGAGCAAGGGTTGGGGACAGAGAGCAGGGTCTCCCCACAGCCACCCAATGACCACCACACAAGCTGACTGTCCTGGGTGATGTTATAAGGGTTTGGGATTTTCCATTCCTTAACCATCTCCTTAATGCCCAAGGACGCTGTGCCCCCACACCCAGGGGGCGGGGCCGGAGCCACAGGACCGGGTGCGGGTCTGTTGAACGGCTGGGCCCGGCGGCTGGAGGGCTCCAGGGGCTCCGCGGGGCTCGGGAGGGAATGCACTGGGAGCGCTGTGCTGCTCTTTGGGGTTTTGTGTTCTGGCTAGCTGAAAAAAGGCTATGTTGGGTTTTCTGTTCTTTTTCCCTTCCTTCCCCCTTGCCTCACTGCCTCCCTTCCCTTCCCTCTGGTCTGGGGAGCCTGCAGGGCGGCCCTGGCTGGTCCAAGCTCGTGTGTCTGTTCCCTCTTCGGGCATCTGTTGTATTTTGAGGGGATTTTTTTCTGTTCTGTTTGGTTTTGTGTTAATAAACAGTTCATTTTTTTTCCGTGTTCACCTGTTGTTATCAATTTGCCTCATTGGTGGAGGAAAGGGGAGGCCTTTTCCCGTTGGAGGAGATGCTCTGGAGTGTTTCCTCCTAAAATTTTGTCTCCAAAAACCAAGACATTGACAAAACAGGTCCAGCTGGACAGCCGGGGAGTGAGCCAAGTCTTCCTGGGATGCCAAACCAGAAACAGGGCTCCTGTTTTCCTGGGAGTGAGGCATGAAGGTGGTATGAGATATGTTCCAGGACAATTCAGAACTTCTTGTGCTCTCACAGCTCTGATATTGACTGATGTACACATTTGTGTTACATGTTTGAAGTAACCTTATAGAAGCATGTATAATTCTCTCTGTGTAAAAATTTAGTTGTAAGAGATTGTTAAATATGATTCTTGCATGCTCTGGATCATATTTTATGTATTTTATATGGGTATGCCCCCTTGTAAGATTTGTAGGAAGTTTTTCTGCCCATAGCTTATGGTAGAGATACCAGCTTAGAAAAAACATAAATAGTAAACAATGACAGTCACTGAGAAAGAAAACATGTAATTTTGGAAAATGCATTGAATTATAGGTACATTCACAGTACTTTATCTCTCTTGAATTTATGAATATACAATAATGTGGCAACTTTATTACACTAAATGGTGGGTGAAATTTTGTTTCTTCCATATATTGTACAGTTAACTATCCAGTTTTACAAGTTATATTCTGTAGTTTAAAGGTTTCTTTGGATGGGTTTACTCTTTATTAAAGAATTACCATGTATTTCCACTATTAGTAGTGGAAACTAAAAAAAGAATTCCCCTTGGAGACTCTTCTATTGTCATTCGAGGCATACTTACGCAGGGTTACAATTTTACATTTTAACTTGCAAGTCATTTTCAAAACACATGGGGAGCAGCTCTGACATGCATTAGATGAATGTACGGTTAATGTGAGAAAATATAGGCCAATAGGAGGTTATTTTCCAGGAAAACAAACTGCTTTCAGTGGAGATGATTTATGAAGTAGTCCATGATGAAATTTTAAAAAGAAACAATTGCAATACAGACTAATGATGTTAAGTTGCATTAGTTATCATATATGAAGTTATTGTTTATCAAACTGTGTCTAAATCTAAGAAAAATTATTTCAGATTTTTGCAAAATTATAGAAAAACACCCAGAAACATTAAAGGTGAGTAGGACACAGGAAATATCTTCTAGCATTTGAAAAACATGTCATAGACTATTTCTTATAAGAGTATGACAAGAGAGTTTATATTTAGGAATATAAATATTCTAAAATGCATTCACTTAAGAAGAAATATGTTTTATATTTAAGAAATATAGAATAATAAATGTAACTCTGGGAAATTTTGATTACAACAGTAATCATAGTGGTAAAATCTATATGGTTTAATAAAAACTACTAATATTGCGTTGATAGTACTAGTACCTGTTACTAGTACATGACATTATAACATTATGATTATTTGAAGAACTAAGTTCAAAGCTTCCTTCATTAGATGTCAGGAAGAACTGATGGCATGTGAACCACCTGGAGCTCTTACAGCAGTATGAAATACTTCCTTCTCCTCTTCCCTTTCCAGAATTCTACATACTTAAAAAGTACTTTCCAAATGATACGCTTTTTTGATCCTGAAGGACTTCAGTATTGCATCTCTGAAACATATTTTACCAACTTTTTTTTTTTTCATAGAGATGTCATCAACTCTTACAAAGTTAAACAATATGAAACTTTACAGCAAGAGTTCCCAGTCCCATATCTTTTACTTGCAAGGAATTCAGTTTCACATGAATTTATTCAAGTTTATTGAAATGAATTTTGCTGAAGTCTGAGATTTAATCAATGCCTTTAATGAACTAACAGGAATTAAACTCTAGGAAATAGCATCCTTCCTATCATTTTTCAATTAATTAAGTTCAATTAAATTTTTACAGTCAAAAGAGAATTCAGGCTGAGGTTGCCCAGTGAAAATAAACATTAAGATGGGTGGATTTTAAGCAGTGTGGAAGGCAGATATTTGAATGATATGTAGAATTGCTGCTTAGAGTTTATTTTTATATATTTTTGCTGAAGAGAAATCTGAGGCTTTATCAATTTTATAGAAATAACATGTCAAGGGACATACTGGAAGAAGGTGGCAAATATTAGGTAAATTAATTCAAAACCAGCATTCCCTTTTCCCAGAAGAAGCTAGAGTAATACAGAAACTACAAAAGTTTCCAATTTTGATTGAAAGGATTGAAGAACAGGTTTCAAATATATAGATAAAAAATGTGTGTAGTCAGAGTACTCAACACTAGAAGCTGTCTTTAAATCAGTTCTACTACAACTATACTGTTGTGGTGTCCCAGCCCACTAATGGCCTGAAACAGATATATTGGGTGACAGTGACTCACAGGGCCAGTTGATGGACACTGAGGTCTAAGCCGCACCCCTTTTGGGTGGCTGCCAGACACCAACCACCTCCCCCTGTTCTGGAAGGTCCTTTCTTATTTGGTTATTCACTGGCTCCCTGTTATGGTTCCTGCCTCCCTGTTTCCCCTATTGGTTCTTGTAAAATTGTATCCACCCCTTTAACTGTGCCCTATTGATTACTTTCCTTTTCCCTGCCTTGCTCCTCCCCCCTATAAAAGGCTGTGCACACCCCTGCTGGGGGCCGATCTGGTCCCTGGCCCCTCTGGCAATAAACCTGTTGGAACCCATTCCATCAGCCCCTCTCACCGCCTTTGCCTCCGGGGTGACAAGAGCCCAGGCCATTGGCTACCTGGTGTGCCTCCTCCTCTGAGGAGCCAGCACACGCGTCTGTCTTGCACCTTGCCCTTTCCAAAGTTGTTCCCCGAGGACATCATGGAGGGGATGCTGCATCCCCTCTGACCGAGGGCGTGCCAGAGCTCTGCCCAGAGAGCCAGCAAAGAGTCACTATATCACATCCTTGTTTGCCTCAAGGTCCAGTTGTATACAGACTGCTGTACATAAACACATAGTTTAGATATTTTCTTTGGTACTGATGTCTCTCATACATGTTCTACAAAGGCTTTTATTCAAAAAGATTGTAAAAGCAGCTTTATAAAATTCTCCTTAAACATAACATCAAATGCTGAGTTTCTCTTTCCACGAAAGAAAAAAAAAATGTTTATTTTTTTATGGTTGTTATATGCAAAGATACATTGTAAGAAAATGTCCTGGTGAAAAGAAGGTTGACTTGTATATAACTACCAAGTTTAAGCTGAATATTTTAAATAGCTTCTTATTTATATTTTTCACTTTATGTCAAAGACATCTGGAATGTAAACTTTTCACCTGCAAAATCAATTTCCAAAAAAATTGCCACATTTTTTGTATCTCTTTAATCAAGGTTGCCTCAAGGTAGAACATCTGTGATAGCAGAAAATAAATGATTTTGTCTTTGTGTTATCAATATTGATTGTCATTTACTCCACCTTTCTAGGACCTTGCATAACTGTTAGGTTAATATTAACAATAATAAAATGTCTTTTAACCACCAATCAATACTTGGATCACCACAATATCCTCCAACTCTCTACAATTTATTTTATTAGAACTGCCATTTTTGCTCCTGACTATATTGTACTATTTAATAATGAATGGTGATTATCAGTTATTTGACTGTACAAATCCTTAATGACATAAAAATGTCCCTATGCTTTGAAAACATAAAATATTGTTATTATTTGAAAAAATAATTAAAAATTTTGGATAGATATTTCTAACATCTTTACATTCGTGAAAGAGAATCAAGTAGAAATTGGCTTCTGTTCTGTGGGTAGTTCCTTCATATCTGCTGTAAACCTTCACCTTTGGAACTGCAGTTCAACTACTGAGTGTGCTGCCTCTGGGTGGAATCTACTGACTGGCACTATCAGCTCTCTAGTCACAACCTCTTGAATAGTAGAACTTGAATGGTGACAACTTCTTGTCAGTTGTAGAGACAATTACATGGGCAAAGTCAGAGTAAACTCTTGCTGCACACTGCAATAGAGTTGAGAATTTAAAGATCAGTCAATATTTATCTGTAATGAATTAAGCACTGTTGAAAAAGAATAACCTATAAATTTGTGAAAAGAGTGGGGTTTTCCCTGAGTTTTTTCCACTGTTTTGCCTAAAAACCTCTTGGGAATGCAAAAATTTTGTGTGCTGTACTTTTGTTCAATATAAGATTGGCTATTTTTTTCCCAAGTGACTCATTGCCTTCTTCTGTCATGAACTAATGAAAGAGTAGCTAGCACTCAAAAGACCGGCATGTATTAGTACTTTGGTTAAAACATATTAATATACTTCATTGTGCAGGGAGCAAGAAAATAAACTCTTTTTTTAATAAATCAATAGTAAACAATCATGTACACATGCCGTGTGTCTTAGCTCTGTGAATGCACATAGTACTGGAAGAATCCAGATTCCAAATGTAAAGAATGAAACCCTGACAACAGGGTTTCTCTAGAGAATCTGAGGAACAGAGGAGAGATCTTGCACAAGACTAAACCAGACCAAAGAAATTTTAGTGGATAGATCCATTAATATTTAAAAGCATAGTTTAACGTACATTTAAGAATATTCATATACTCTTAAACAAAGCTGCATGCACTCCTATTCTACCCATGGTTTCCTTTAATGGTAAAGGATAGTCGCTATTGTTCTAGAGATAATGTTGGTGTGTGAGTTACATGTTCAACCCTCATGTGACTCTTATTGCTACTCAGCATTTCTCAAATTTCAAAAAGGAAAGGGATCCTTGCAATTTTTTCATATCACATTTCATAGGTTTTTCTTTCTCCTATTCTTGTACTCTTCATTTAAATGTCAGGCTATCAAGTATTTTTCTTCTTAATCATTAAAAAAAAAATGTGAAGACAAAAAGCCCCA
>JACBWW010001995.1:0-10772 GCA_020086605.1 Lanius collurio | reverse complement strand
GCTGTTGCTGTTTCTGATTTGAGACTCCCTCCCTGGCAATAAGGAAGAGAGAGGAGATGCTGCCAGATGTGCACCCAGCCAGATGTGTGCTCCAAGTGCTGCAGGGCTGCCTTGGTGTGCAGTGGAGTTTGCTTATGCAAAACATCCTTGTCTCTGGTTAAAGCCCCAGCGAAGGAGCAGCATCTGCTGCTGATCCCCTCTTTGTTCTTCCGAGAGGCCTCAAGCAGAGGTCACACTTGCTGTGCTGCTGGGGACACTGGGAATAGTCAGTGCTGAGATCCCAGGTCCTTATAATCCACAGCGAGATCTGACAAGTGCGTGTGGAAGAACCGAGCCCTTCTGTCCACTGATAAGGCAAGAAGTCCTCCCTGGTAGAAGCTGGATGCTCCTGCAGAACCTGCTGGCTCTGCAAGTGCCCTGGGAAGGCTGGTATTGATTTTTTTTCTTATGCCAGGTGCATGCAGGAGCTGCTCCAGGTGAGGCAGCACATCTGTTCATTCTGATAAATCCTTGCAAAAAACCTGGCTGCATCACTTGAGCTAAAACACACCCTCCAGGCAGGGGAAGGGATGCTCCTTTTGAGTCCAAGGCATCAGCAAAACCACCTTTGGGGGGCCTGCTGGCCCCTCTGGGTGCTGACATCCCTGTGGAGGAGGTGCTGGGGCACAGAGCTGTGCTAAGCAGATGTCACACTGTGTCTGCAGCTTGGCTGCTCCCTTCTGCAGTCTGGAGGGGAATAGGGACAGCTGTGGATGATCCCTCCCCCCCCCCCAGCCCCAATGTCTTATTTCAGGGAAAGAATTCCGTGTCTCCGAATGCGCAGGCTGGTGGGGAATTAGTGCCTGGGGACAGAAATGGGGCATGGTCACACGATAACGAGATTGTGTCAGCATGGAGTTATGTCTGTGCCTGTCCTGGGGGGCGGCAGGAAGGGATGCTGGGCTGGGAGGACCACGGCTGGAGACTGCTGCTTCCCTGGAAGTCTGGCTCTGGTGTTCTTGGAGGGATGCACAAGCAGCCAAGTAGGATAAATACCCTCTGGAAGCAGAATTTGGGGGCTGTGTGTAAGTTAAAGCCTGGGCACAGGTGGAGCTCTTGCTGCTGTTTTGCTCCGTCCCCAAGCTGGCCTGACTGGGAGATGTGCTGAAGGTGATGGTCCAGGGAGGGATGGACAGGTTTTCCCTTTTCCTGAGGGGGGATTCTGGCAGTCTGTGTGTTGCTGATCTCCTCTGTGGAGCAGGAGAGGAGCAGGTGCCAGCCTGACCTGGAGCTACTCTACAGGACCTGAGGTGTTGCTGGTGTGCAGCACTGAGCAGAGCTGAGACCTTGCAGACACCTGCTCAGGAGGGGTTTTAGGGGTTTGGCTCAGCCCTAACTCCTGGGAAATAGCTGGAGGAGCCTGGCTGCTGGGATGTGGTGATGCTACAGCTCCAAAGCCTTGTCCGATAAGAAACTTCTGCAGAACTGAGCACAGCCCTGCTGGCTTGTTGTACATTTAGAGCTGCACATCAGGATGACTGTGGGTGAATTTTGGGGTGGGACTGACTGTGGGAGGCTATCCCGGGCTGAGCCTGCACCAGAGGGGGAGGCATTGCCTCGGGATCGGTGTCAGCCTGCTGGGATGCCCTGGCTGCTCCAGAAGTGAGGCTGCTTTTATGTCCAGCCACGGCCTCTGCAGCTGGGCTGTCTGAACGCTAATTTGCACCATATTCCAACTGGCTGCTGGGAGGGGGGGGGCGGGAGGATTTGGAGCAGCCCCAGACTGCCGGGATCCCTGAGAAAGCATTGCATTTCAGTTTTCCTCCCTGCTCTGCTTTCCCGGTGCCTGACACGCTCTGGGCGTGGGCACCGTCCCTCCCTCCCTTCCTTTCCTCTCTCAAATGTGGCTGGGGGTGGTGGAAATGCCAGAGCGGCATCTGGGAATTGTGTTGGGGCTTGCACTCCTGGGCTTTGGAAGTGGCAGATGACGGGATTAGCCACGCTGGGGTGACAGGCAGGCTGAGGAACTTCAATCCTGCTGTGTCCTGTGCTGGTGGGAAGGGAAACCAGCCCGTAGGAGCTGCTGCTTTCCTGAGCAGCCTGATCGGCGGATCTGAGGTGACCCGGGCTATAAATCAACACCCCCCTTCTATTTCTGGGGGTTCTGATTTAGACTGTGATTCAGTTTTGCTGCACCTCTTAAAAAAAAAAAAAAAATTCTTGCTGGAAGAAGTGTTTTTTCCTGCAGGTTGGGATTTGCTCTGCTTTCCCTATGGGAGCAGAAGGATCCCGGCAGCTCTGTCCCCCTCTGCAAACACTTGTCAAGACAGTAGTAATGTTACAAGTGGCTCATGCTTACATAGTGTTTATATTGACAGATTGCAATGTTCTGCATAAATGTAACTGATCTGTCCCCTGCACGCAGGCAACAGGAACCCTCAAATGCTCACGGGGGGGAGCAGGAGGGAGGGGAAGCATAGCTTGCCCTAATTTACCAACACAGCCCTGCTGAGAGCTGCACTGTGGGGTTTGCAGTGTGGGAAGCGCGATATATTTTTATTCCCTTTGGCAGGTGCAGAATAGGTGCCCTGCTCTGCTGTAGGATAGAAACCTTGGCGTTCAGGCTGTAATTTTGTTAAGAGAGGCTTAGAAAAAGCGTGGAATGTTGGACTCGGAGGGGTGTTCAGGAGCTGTGAGCGCTCCGGGGTGGGTTCCTGAGCGGGTCGAGAAGTCACTGCGTGAGCTGCGTGTGGCGTCAGCCGGAATGTCACCTCCAATAAAAAGCAATCCCACGGGCTCTGCCGCCTGTTTTTCCAGCCTGTGGGACTGACCCGGCCGTGGCAGGTCCTGGCTGCGTGTCCCTGTCACTGGAGGGTGGTGTGGGGCCACATGCCGGTGGCCGCGGCCTGCGCGCTGCTCCACGGCGTGGCCAGGCCGCGGTGGCTTTGCAGGCGCACCCGCCGGGCTCTGGCGTGTGTGAGACGGAGCAGCTGCTTCCCGGCTTCCCAGCACAACCCAAAAAAACAAAACCTGGCCTCGGCTGGCGGGGCAGGAATGCGGCACGCAGGCAAACACAGCTGGAGCGGCCGGAGGCAGCGCCCGCTGAAGGCGGCTTGGCCATCCCGCCCTGGGCGGTTCTGCCTCTGCCACACGGCCCTGCTGGGGTTAAGGTGCTGCATTTGGGGTTTTCCTTGGAAAACGGGAAGGGTTTGTTTTTCTTTTTTTTCCTCTCCCTTGCTTTTTTGGAGCTGGGTGAATTGTCACTGCTGTGAGCCCTGCCTGGCTGCTCGCCCGAAGTTGGCCTCTCTGGGTCAACTCAAAGCAGTGTTTAACCTCCATTTCTTCGGAAAGGGAGCCCCGTGCCCAGAAGCAGCATTTGCTTTGTAGGTGCTTGGAAATGGCCCTGGGTTTGATGATGAGGTGCCACAAGGGTGGTGACAAAGCCAGGAACATTTGGAAAAACAGCTGTGCCAGACCTGCATCTTCATCCCTGGGGAGCAGGATTTGTCCCAAATCAGGCTGGGAAGTACCTGGAAGCTCCTCCTGCCTGCAGAGGATGGGCCAGCATAAACTCAGACTGGAATTAGTATTTTTTTGGCTTCAAGTAATGGCTTGACCATGTCGCTTGACATTTTGAAACCACTGCCTTCTGCCTCAGTTTCTCTCACCTGGGGCAGTTTGTCTCTGAACTCAGGTTAATGACGAGCATTGTTGCAGCCTCCATGTCCAAATCCTGCATTTTTCTTTTTCCCAGAGCTGTAAATGACACCTTGGAGGGGGGAAGATGGCTCGTTAGGAGAATATTGGGTGGATACCTGGCAAAGCAGGAGGCCAGTGACTTCCTTTAGCCTGACTGGTGATGCAGAACCAGAGACCAGGAATCCACAGGACTCTGGTCTCCTGCTGAAAGGCCTGGTCAATGATTAACTTGATTTCTGGAAGCTGCTGACAACAATAAAAGGGAGTCCAGCCCCACAACCCCAACACAAAAAGCCTCTGAGTGTTTAATAATTAAAGGCCTTGTGCTTTATCAGGGTAATGAGAATCGCCTTAGGGCTTATGCGGTGGCAGGTAATTGAATTAGGCTATGGGATCGGGAAGGGGGAGGAAGTGGAAAGTCTGGAATACTGCACGGAGAAGTCTCTGTGATGCTGCTCAGACTGAATCTTTCTGACCAGAGCAAGTTTTGTCAGTTTTTTGCTGCTTTCTTCGTGTTTCTGTCTGATTAATTCTCTGTGCTGGCAGACTTGGTGTAGTTGCCTCTTGGAGAATCATGGAATGGTTTGGGTTGGGAAAAAACTTTCTGGTTCTATCCCCTGCCATGGGCAGGGACACCATCCACCATCCCAGGTTGCTCCAGGCACCAGTGTCCACCCTGGCCTTGGACACTTCCAGGGATCCAGGGGCAGCCACAGCTTCTCTGGGAATTCCATCCCAGCCCCTCCTCACCCTCACAGGGAGGATTTCCTCCTAATACCTCCTCTAAACCTGTTCTCTTTCACTTTAAAACACTTCCTCTTATCCTATCATTATCTTCCCGTGTAAAAAGTCCTCCCCATCTCTGTTGTAGATATTCCTGGTCCAGGATGCTCCATTCCATTCCCTTCATTTAAGGACATGCAGACAGTGTCGTTATTCGTAATAAATGTTGACTATTTAAACATTCTTTAAGTTTTTTTTTCTTTTTAGCGGAAGATCTGGGTGGGAGGAAACTGCTGAACTTAAGATATCATGGAGGTGTCTGGGCAGCCAGAGGAGGTACTGGACCAGTGGACATCACTGGGGTTTCTATGGAGTTAGGCATTTGTGGTCCACAGCTGTACAGGGATGGTGGGACATGGAAATCCTGGCTCTGGGGAACTGAAGGTGGGATTTGCCTTCCCTATCTCCTGTTGCATCCCTGATGCCTTCTAAGAGGGAGTTAGGTTGGAAGGGGATTTTGAAGATGTTCAGTCAGACTGTCCTCACTGGAGAAGAGAGCTTTGAACGTCAGAACTCTGGGGTCACCAGAGGTGGGAGGACTTCTGCTGCCAGAAGCTCCATGTAGATGCTCTCTGCTCCAGTTCCATGGAATAACGCAGCCCTTTCAGGGCTTGGATTCTGTGGCTGCCTGAGCTCTGTAGAGGAGGAAGGGGTCAGCTCTTCCCCTGATGTTTGAGGAGAGGACTTGATGCTTTACAAGTATCTTGATCTGCTCTCTCTCAGCTTCTGACCCTGTGGTTCCAGCTGCCTCCTGAGAGACCTTTCTGGGGTGGGATGGCTCTGAGTTCCTGATGAAGCCTTTTGTTAGACACAAACTTCCCAAGTTCCCAACTTCCGGGGGGGGGTATTGGAGCAGTCCAAGAGGTCTCCTGGACCTGATTTTCCAGCCTGAAACCTGCTGAGCCTCTGGCTCCCCTCCACACTGACGCAGCCCCTTCTCCGTGCAGCCAAAAAAGCTCTCTCGTGGCCTGTGGTGTGTTCATATGACTGGTTCCTCAGTCTGAGGAGCCCTCGAGCACAGGACCTGTTGTTTGCACTCTTAAATGCTCTTGGGGGGGCCACAGCTCTTCCTGCAGAACGTGGCTGCAGGTCCTGGACCAACATGAGCCAGGCAGATCTGTTTTCCTGACTCTTTCCATAGCTCAGGAGCCAGCTCAGGTCAAGTTGAGAGGACCCAGAACTGATTAGGGTTATTATTATGGAAAGGGTTAATCCTTTAGGAACGTCTTTTGACATCGAGATGCAATTTTTTTTTCCTCTTCTCGTGTTTGTAACCGTGCTTTTTAAGGTTCCTTCAGATGGTGGCTGTAAGAGCTAATGAGGCTTATCTCTCCAGATACTGTCATAAAACACACTTATGAAGTTTATCAGCTCAGCAAGCTTTACATTTTATTGTAACGTGTGTTTGCACTTCCCTAAGTGGAACAGGGAGTATTTTGACTCCATGGATAAACACAGCAGTTACAGGGTTTGTTGGAGCTGATAGAAAAATCTATCCTGATTTTTGTTTGGTTGTTTTGTTTTTTTTTTTTCCCTTTTCCCCCCCACCAGCTCTTGCCAGAAACTCTTATTTCAGATGGATCAGGCAGCTCCTGCATGTCCTCTGTAGCCTTTCAGTCCAGTGTGATCATAAATAATTCTTCTCTAAGGTGTGGGGAATATTTTGTTAATTCAGTTGCTGAAGGATTTTAGGAAAAGGGAAAATGACCGGTTAAAAAAATAAATTGAACTCTTTTTTTGGGAAGAACACAGAGGAAAACATCTTTTCTCTCTGTCCACCACAGAACATGCAAACTCGGCAGTGTCTGACAGCAATGCTGAGTCTGTGCTGGCTTGGGATGCAGCATGGAATACCCAATTCCTGTTGATTCCCAACAAGCTGGGTGGGAGTTGGCAGGAATTTTATGAGCAGATTCATTTGGCCTAGCTGATTAAAACAGTGTTAATTGGGCAGCCACGTGGTTGTGGAGCTTGGGGTGAAACTTGCTCCGATTTCTGCATTTGCCACACACTGGGTGGAGGAGTTTGACCGTTGGAGTACAACTTTCCTTTTTTGGAAAAACTTCTTGGAGTCTTCCAGAGAGTGAAGCAGCAAAATTGGCCATGGAGTGAGCAGGAGGTGGCTTTTTGTGATGGAGAGAAACATGTGATTTCCCCTAGACATGAATGAAGCACTGGAAGAAGCCCACAGAGATGTCTGAGCTCAGCTTGAAACCCTTCCTGATGGTCCTGGCTGAGGCAATCCTGGGAGGAACAGGCAGAAGTTTAACCAGAACCTTGGTCTGCTGTTGAAATTCTTGGAATTTCTGTGGAGCAGCCTCCCAGTGCAAGGAGGGTCAAGGCACTGTTGTTTTCAAGGCCCAAATTCTTTTGGAAGAGGTCCATTGATGAGCAAAAGACAGAATAGTCAAAAATGAGCTTATTTTGAAGTCCATGGGGGTGTGCTGAGTCTGACCCCGGGGTGATGCATGGGAGGTGACACAGGTGACAAAGATGAATTGTTCTGGAGCACAGAGCCCACAGCTTGACACTGGCATTTCTGCTTCTGGATCTTCAGCACCTCTTTGCTCTGGCCATGAAGACACCTTAGAGCTTTTTCCAATACTTAAAGGGGCTCCAGGAGAGCTGGAGAGGGACTTTGACAAGGGCATGGAGGGACAGGAAAAGGGAGAATGGCTCCCAGTGCCAAAGAGGGGGGATAAAATGGGATATTGGGAAGAAATCCTTTCCTGTGAGGGTGGAGAGGCCCTGGCACAGGGTGCCCAGAGGAGCTGTGGCTGCCCCTGGATCCCTGGAAGTGTCCAAGGCCAGGATGGATGGGACTTGGAGCACTCTGGGACAATGAAAGGTGTCTCTGCCCATGGCAGGTTCTTCTCATGACTTGCTGGGATTTTTGTAGCCTTCCCTCACCTGATCCTAAAAGGAGCAGCCCAGAGGCATTGCTGTGCCCTGCTCCTCATGGTTTTTCTGCAGCTAATTCCCGGTGTAGAGCTCAGTGGGAACCCCTGTTGTCAACCCCTGCTGAGCTGGGGGCATTGTGTTCTCCTGTTTCAATATCCTCTTTGTCATCTCCTTTTGCAGATTGATTATTTCTTTTTCAAGATCAATGATCTGATGTTCAGTGTTGCAACAAAACAAAGCCAGGCAGCCCTGGGGGTGCGACTGCACTTTATTTTAGAGATTGCAGCTGAAGATTTTAGGTGAAGGTGACTCTCTCCAGAGGACCCTGTGGGGCTTTCCAGCTCTGTTTTAGGATCGCTGTCAGCAACCACCTCACTCCCCAAAGTGTCTGAGGTGTGGAGTTTAATTTTCTGGACTTTGCATGGTTCTCCTTGGCTGTGGCTGAAGCTGAGCTTGGGGTGGCTTCATTTTGCCCTGGTGCCCATGCGGTGCCACACTTGGGATCTGTGGGAGATCCCTGGCAGCTGACTGCTCTCGGGGTGAGATTTTTGGAGTGGATTTACCATGCAGAGCCTTGGTACTGGAGCTCCTCGCTGCCTGCAGGAAGGGTCACTGTGTTGCTTGCAGGAGCTCTGCCAGATTCTCAGAGGGGGAACAATTTTGCTTCCCCCAAATCTTGCTTTGGGTTCAGTGTCTCCTGATTCCTGTGAAAAAGCAGTCAGTCGATTCTCCCATGGGCACAGAACCTCACCTAAGGTGGGGGGTGTGAGAGCTCATCAGACAAAGCCTTGAAAATTACTCAGATAATCAAAGAAAGTGTTTCCACTCGAGTTTAACGGAAAGGCTCCACAGTATTTTGGTGTTTCTCAGCTTCTCTACATTCTGATCAATGGTATGAGGTATCCCAGCCCATCCTGGTGGGATTGGGAGCCAGCTCAGTGCACTTGGGATGAGTGTCCACCTTGGGCTGGATCCACTGGTGTTGGCTGCAGGGCCTCTCCCAGGGCAATCCATGACTTCAGGGACCTTTCCCAGCTCAGGAACACAGAGTTCAGCTGCTCTCCAGTGCTGCCCATCTCCTCTGACAGGAAACCCAATCCTGCAGCCCAAAAACCCCTCTGGGGACCATTCACCAGAACTGATACTTGATTTAAAAGAACTGGCTTGTTTGGCTTAATCTTGACAAAATTCTTTTCTAGCCCTAATCCTCTCCCAGTGTAAGGTGAGATCGTGAAATACCTGGCAATCTTAGAGCTCAGCTCTGTCTTTCTGCATCTCTGGGCCTCTCTGCAATCCACCGTGAGGGGGGTAGGGGTGTTTTCAGCCCCTGCTGAAGAGCAATCTCCTGCTGGGAGCAAGCAGGGAGCTCTTTCCCAGCCTGTGGTTAACAAGTTGATCTGACAGGCCAGAGGTGAAGCAGCCACTTGAGCTGAATTACAGGCTCTGACCAAAGATCCAACACTTCCTCTGGCTCATTAGCACAGCTGTGTTGCATCCCTGGGGACTATTTCTATCTTCTGGCTTGTCCCATGTTGACTCTGGAAATCCGGAGGCTTAGCATGAGTTTGGAGAGAGGGCTGGAGCTGAAGAGCTGCCCTTGGGAGGGTGTGAGCTGCACTGAGGAAGGCTTTGAGCAGCCCCTGTGGTCAGTGTTACGAGCTGTAATGTCCATACTGGTTTGTGGAGCTGAGGAAAATGGGTTTCCAGGCAGAGTCCTGCCTCTCTGCAAGGTGCAGGATGGATGCTGGGCTGAAGGGACGCTGCTTGGAGGAGACTGAGACCAGCCATGATCCCATACCTGCGGGTTCTGCAGCTCTCCTGAGCTTTCAGAGTGATCAGCAACCCTGAATCAATGTTGTAAAAGTAACTGCAGTGTCTGGGGGGTTTTGTGTTCCCCATGCACGGACTGGGTTCAGCAGGGCTGTCCCAGATGTGCAGGCTGGGAGGCACCAGGGTAGCAGAAGGGCATCCTCCCTCAGCGCTGCATCCCTGGGGCTGCTCGAGGCTGATGGAAAATCTGAGCCTGGCGCTGGGAGGGGGAAGCTGAGCTGAGAGCTGGGCCTTGGCTGACTCACAGGGACAAAAACGCCTCCATTTGGGACTGCACAGGCTCGGTGACCCCATTGCACGATGGCTCTGGGTGTTTTTTACCAAGGGCTGGATGTTTCCCCTCCCAGACTGGGGCAGAGGAGTGGGGGGTGACTCCCTCTGCTCCCAGAGGCTCCAGAGAGCTGGAATGAGGTGAGTTGCTCCGAGGGATGTTCTGCTGCTGCTGGATAGGTCAGTGGCCTTGTCCAAACAGCTGCTTCTCCCTGCCTGTGTGGGGCTGCTCACTCTGCTGCCAGAGCTCTCTGGAGGCTCCTTTCAAGTGCTTGTGGTTGAAGTGGCTCTGAAGCCAATGTCTGACCCGTCTGGATGTGTTCAGTTTTCCCCAGCTGTGGGTGAAGGGAGCAGAGATCGCTCAGGATCTGCGTGGCTTTGGGTGCTTCAGATGTGGAACAGGACTGTTCTCAGAGGGAGCAGGCTCTGAGCCGAGTCAGGGACTTGGTGCACATCCTTTGGCTCTTCTTAGAGCCCCAAAGGGCTGTTGGACTATGGATTATATATGAAAATGCCCTCAGTTTGTGCCTGACAAAGCAGAGCCCACTGGGTTGGAGTTTCTCCTCCAGTTGCAGCAGTAAAGGGGATCCAAAGACAAATATATGGGAATCCTTCTGCTGACTTAGTGAGCTCTGAAGTGTTGAAAAGCAGGAAACACCAAGCTTCAGCCCACAAGGTCTGGCTGCAAAACAAGATGAGTGGTGCAGGCTTCACTTTCGGGGTGCAGTGTTGCACCTGCTCTCCTTTTCCAGAGCCTGGCTGTGAGATGTGTGGCTGGATTTGCAGGGCAGCTGCTGCCCTTGCTTCAAGCAGCAGCCACACGTTGCTCTTGCTCCTGTCAGCTGCCTGAGCTCCTCTGTTTGTGTGTCTAAAACTTGAAGGCTGGGAGAAGGAAGAAACCTGACCAGTGCAATGGAAACCTTCAATTCCCCGCAGTCCCAGGAGGAGAAGAGCAGCTCCAGGCTGGAGCTAGGAATGAACTCCGTTTGTACGCTGCCTCGCCTCTCCAGGAGGAGCAACAGCCAGGAAAAATATCAACAGTTCCATTAAAAAGTCTGCTGGTTTGCTAAAGTAGTGGAATAAACATACCTGTAGGTAAAACAACCCGAACCGCACAGGAAACATTAACGGGAGCGAACACACGCAGCCTCGCTGCCTCTCCCTGTGGATCTCCCCGATAAAAAACACTGCATCCATGGCGATGGGGACATCAAACAGCAGCTGGGGGGATTATTCTTAGCTGGGGAAGAACTGGCTTGCGTGAAACAGGGGCTCAGTGGTTTCCTAGAAAGGCACAAACCTGGGCTGAG
>JACBWW010001994.1:0-10778 GCA_020086605.1 Lanius collurio | reverse complement strand
GCTGTTGCTGTTTCTGATTTGAGACTCCCTCCCTGGCAATAAGGAAGGGAGAGGAGATGCTGCCAGATGTGCACCCAGCCAGATGTGTGCTCCAAGTGCTGCAGGGCTGCCTTGGTGTGCAGTGGAGTTTGCTTATGCAAAACATCCTTGTCTCTGGTTAAAGCCCCAGCGAAGGAGCAGCATCTGCTGCTGATCCCCTCTTTGTTCTTCCGAGAGGCCTCAAGCAGAGGTCACACTTGCTGTGCTGCTGGGGACACTGGGAATAGTCAGTGCTGAGATCCCAGGTCCTTATAATCCACAGCGAGATCTGACAAGTGCGTGTGGAAGAACCGAGCCCTTCTGTCCACTGATAAGGCAAGAAGTCCCCCCTGGTAGAAGCTGGATGCTCCTGCAGAACCTGCTGGCTCTGCAAGTGCCCTGGGAAGGCTGGTATTGATTTTTTTTCTTATGCCAGGTGCATGCAGGAGCTGCTCCAGGTGAGGCAGCACATCTGTTCATTCTGATAAATCCTTGCAAAAAACCTGGCTGCATCACTTGAGCTAAAACACACCCTCCAGGCAGGGGAAGGGATGCTCCTTTTGAGTCCAAGGCATCAGCAAAACCACCTTTGGGGGGCCTGCTGGCCCCTCTGGGTGCTGACATCCCTGTGGAGGAGGTGCTGGGGCACAGAGCTGTGCTAAGCAGATGTCACACTGTGTCTGCAGCTTGGCTGCTCCCTTCTGCAGTCTGGAGGGGAATAGGGACAGCTGTGGATGATCCCTCCCCCCCCCCCCCAGCCCCAATGTCTTATTTCAGGGAAAGAATTCCGTGTCTCCGAATGCGCAGGCTGGTGGGGAATTAGTGCCCGGGGACAGAAATGGGGCATGGTCACACGATAACGAGATTGTGTCAGCATGGAGTTATGTCTGTGCCTGTCCTGGGGGGCGGCAGGAAGGGATGCTGGGCTGGGAGGACCACGGCTGGAGACTGCTGCTTCCCTGGAAGTCTGGCTCTGGTGTTCTTGGAGGGATGCACAAGCAGCCAAGTAGGATAAATACCCTCTGGAAGCAGAATTTGGGGGCTGTGTGTAAGTTAAAGCCCGGGCACAGGTGGAGCTCTTGCTGCTGTTTTGCTCCGTCCCCAAGCTGGCCTGACTGGGAGATGTGCTGAAGGTGATGGTCCAGGGAGGGATGGACAGGTTTTCCCTTTTCCTGAGGGGGGATTCTGGCAGTCTGTGTGTTGCTGATCTCCTCTGTGGAGCAGGAGAGGAGCAGGTGCCAGCCTGACCTGGAGCTACTCTACAGGACCTGAGGTGCTGCTGGTGTGCAGCACTGAGCAGAGCTCAGACCTTGCAGACACCTGCTCAGGAGGGGTTTTAGGGGTTTGGCTCAGCCCTAACTCCTGGGAAATAGCTGGAGGAGCCTGGCTGCTGGGATGTGGTGATGCTACAGCTCCAAAGCCTTGTCCGATAAGAAACTTCTGCAGAACTGAGCACAGCCCTGCTGGCTTGTTGTACATTTAGAGCTGCACATCAGGATGACTGTGGGTGAATTTTGGGGTGGGACTGACTGTGGGAGGCTATCCCGGGCTGAGCCTGCACCAGAGGGGGAGGCATTGCCTCGGGATCGGTGTCAGCCTGCTGGGATGCCCTGGCTGCTCCAGAAGTGAGGCTGCTTTTATGTCCAGCCACGGCCTCTGCAGCTGGGCTGTCTGAACGCTAATTTGCACCATATTCCAACTGGCTGCTGGGAGGGGGGGGGCGGGAGGATTTGGAGCAGCCCCAGACTGCCGGGATCCCTGAGAAAGCATTGCATTTCAGTTTTCCTCCCTGCTCTGCTTTCCCGGTGCCTGACACGCTCTGGGCGTGGGCACCGTCCCTCCCTCCCTTCCTTTCCTCTCTCAAATGTGGCTGGGGGTGGTGGAAATGCCAGAGCGGCATCTGGGAATTGTGTTGGGGCTTGCACTCCTGGGCTTTGGAAGTGGCAGATGACGGGATTAGCCACGCTGGGGTGACAGGCAGGCTGAGGAACTTCAATCCTGCTGTGTCCTGTGCTGGTGGGAAGGGAAACCAGCCCGTAGGAGCTGCTGCTTTCCTGAGCAGCCTGATCGGCGGATCTGAGGTGACCCGGGCTATAAATCAACACCCCCCTTCTATTTCTGGGGGTTCTGATTTAGACTGTGATTCAGTTTTGCTGCACCTCTTAAAAAAAAAAAAAAAATTCTTGCTGGAAGAAGTGTTTTTTCCTGCAGGTTGGGATTTGCTCTGCTTTCCCTATGGGAGCAGAAGGATCCCGGCAGCTCTGTCCCCCTCTGCAAACACTTGTCAAGACAGTAGTAATGTTACAAGTGGCTCATGCTTACATAGTGTTTATATTGACAGATTGCAATGTTCTGCATAAATGTAACTGATCTGTCCCCTGCACGCAGGCAACAGGAACCCTCAAATGCTCACGGGGGGGAGCAGGAGGGAGGGGAAGCATAGCTTGCCCTAATTTACCAACACAGCCCTGCTGAGAGCTGCACTGTGGGGTTTGCAGTGTGGGAAGCGCGATATATTTTTATTCCCTTTGGCAGGTGCAGAATAGGTGCCCTGCTCTGCTGTAGGATAGAAACCTTGGCGTTCAGGCTGTAATTTTGTTAAGAGAGGCTTAGAAAAAGCGTGGAATGTTGGACTCGGAGGGGTGTTCAGGAGCTGTGAGCGCTCCGGGGTGGGTTCCTGAGCGGGTCGAGAAGTCACTGCGTGAGCTGCGTGTGGCGTCAGCCGGAATGTCACCTCCAATAAAAAGCAATCCCACGGGCTCTGCCGCCTGTTTTTCCAGCCTGTGGGACTGACCCGGCCGTGGCAGGTCCTGGCTGCGTGTCCCTGTCACTGGAGGGTGGTGTGGGGCCACATGCCGGTGGCCGCGGCCTGCGCGCTGCTCCACGGCGTGGCCAGGCCGCGGTGGCTTTGCAGGCGCACCCGCCGGGCTCTGGCGTGTGTGAGACGGAGCAGCTGCTTCCCGGCTTCCCAGCACAACCCAAAAAAACAAAACCTGGCCTCGGCTGGCGGGGCAGGAATGCGGCACGCAGGCAAACACAGCTGGAGCGGCCGGAGGCAGCGCCCGCTGAAGGCGGCTTGGCCATCCCGCCCTGGGCGGTTCTGCCTCTGCCACACGGCCCTGCTGGGGTTAAGGTGCTGCATTTGGGGTTTTCCTTGGAAAACGGGAAGGGTTTGTTTTTCTTTTTTTTCCTCTCCCTTGCTTTTTTGGAGCTGGGTGAATTGTCACTGCTGTGAGCCCTGCCTGGCTGCTCGCCCGAAGTTGGCCTCTCTGGGTCAACTCAAAGCAGTGTTTAACCTCCATTTCTTCGGAAAGGGAGCCCCGTGCCCAGAAGCAGCATTTGCTTTGTAGGTGCTTGGAAATGGCCCTGGGTTTGATGATGAGGTGCCACAAGGGTGGTGACAAAGCCAGGAACATTTGGAAAAACAGCTGTGCCAGACCTGCATCTTCATCCCTGGGGAGCAGGATTTGTCCCAAATCAGGCTGGGAAGTACCTGGAAGCTCCTCCTGCCTGCAGAGGATGGGCCAGCATAAACTCAGACTGGAATTAGTATTTTTTTGGCTTCAAGTAATGGCTTGACCATGTCGCTTGACATTTTGAAACCACTGCCTTCTGCCTCAGTTTCTCTCACCTGGGGCAGTTTGTCTCTGAACTCAGGTTAATGACGAGCATTGTTGCAGCCTCCATGTCCAAATCCTGCATTTTTCTTTTTCCCAGAGCTGTAAATGACACCTTGGAGGGGGGAAGATGGCTCGTTAGGAGAATATTGGGTGGATACCTGGCAAAGCAGGAGGCCAGTGACTTCCTTTAGCCTGACTGGTGATGCAGAACCAGAGACCAGGAATCCACAGGACTCTGGTCTCCTGCTGAAAGGCCTGGTCAATGATTAACTTGATTTCTGGAAGCTGCTGACAACAATAAAAGGGAGTCCAGCCCCACAACCCCAACACAAAAAGCCTCTGAGTGTTTAATAATTAAAGGCCTTGTGCTTTATCAGGGTAATGAGAATCGCCTTAGGGCTTATGCGGTGGCAGGTAATTGAATTAGGCTATGGGATCGGGAAGGGGGAGGAAGTTAAGTGGAAAGTCTGGAATACTGCACGGAGAAGTCTCTGTGATGCTGCTCAGACTGAATCTTTCTGACCAGAGCAAGTTTTGTCAGTTTTTTGCTGCTGTCTTCGTGTTTCTGTCTGATTAATTCTCTGTGCTGGCAGACTTGGTGTAGTTGCCTCTTGGAGAATCATGGAATGGTTTGGGTTGGGAAAAAACTTTCTAGTTCTATCCCCTGCCATGGGCAGGGACACCATCCACCATCCCAGGTTGCTCCAGGCACCAGTGTCCACCCTGGCCTTGGACACTTCCAGGGATCCAGGGGCAGCCACAGCTTCTCTGGGAATTCCATCCCAGCCCCTCCTCACCCTCACAGGGAGGATTTCCTCCTAATACCTCCTCTAAACCTGTTCTCTTTCACTTTAAAACACTTCCTCTTATCCTATCATTATCTTCCCGTGTAAAAACTCCTCCCCATCTCTGTTGTAGATATTCCTGGTCCAGGATGCTCCATTCCATTCTCTTCATTTAAGGAAATGCTGACAGTGTCGTTATTCGTAATAAATGTTGACTATTTAAACATTCTTTAAGTTTTTTTTTTCTTTTTAGCGGAAGATCTGGGTGGGAGGAAACTGCTGAACTTAAGATATCATGGAGGTGGCTGGGCAGCCAGAGGAGGTACTGGACCAGTGGACATCACTGGGGTTTCTATGGAGTTAGGCATTTGTGGTCCAGAGCTGCACAGGGATGGTGGGACATGGAAATCTTGGCTCTGGGGAACTGAAGGTGGGATTTGCCTTCCCTATCTCCTGTTGCATCCCTGATGCCTTCTAAGAGGGAGTTAGGTTGGAAGGGGATTTTGAAGATGTTCAGTCAGACTGTCCTCACCGGAGAAGAGAGCTTTGAACGTCAGAACTCTGGGGTCACCAGAGGTGGGAGGACTTCTGCTGCCAGAAGCTCCATGTAGATGCTCTCTGCTCCAGTTCCATGGAATAACACAGCCCTTTCAGGGCTTGGATTCTGTGGCTGCCTGAGCTCTGTAGAGGAGGAAGGGGTCAGCTCTTCCCCTGATGTTTGAGGAGAGGACTTGATGCTTTACAAGTATCTTGATCTGCTCTCTCTCAGCTTCTGACCCCGTGGTTCCAGCTGCCTCCTGAGAGACCTTTCTGGGGTGGGATGGCTCTGAGTTCCTGATGAAGCCTTTTGTTAGACACAAACTTCCCAAGTTCCCAACTTCCAGGGGGGGTATTGGAGCAGTCCAAGAGGTCTCCTGGACCTGATTTTCCAGCCTGAAACCTGCTGAGCCTCTGGCTCCCCTCCACACTGACGCAGCCCCTTCTCCGTGCAGCCAAAAAAGCTCTCTCGTGGCCTGTGGTGTGTTCATATGACTGGTTCCTCAGTCTGAGGAGCCCTCGAGCACAGGACCTGTTGTTTGCACTCTTAAATGCTCTTGGGGGGGCCACAGCTCTTCCTGCAGAACGTGGCTGCAGGTCCTGGACCAACATGAGCCAGGCAGATCTGTTTTCCTGACTCTTTCCATAGCTCAGGAGCCAGCTCAGGTCAAGTTGAGAGGACCCAGAACTGATTAGGGTTATTATTATGGAAAGGGTTAATCCTTTAGGAACGTCTTTTGACATCGAGATGCAATTTTTTTTTCCTCTTCTCGTGTTTGTAACCGTGCTTTTTAAGGTTCCTTCAGATGGTGGCTGTAAGAGCTAATGAGGCTTATCTCTCCAGATACTGTCATAAAACACACTTATGAAGTTTATCAGCTCAGCAAGCTTTACATTTTATTGTAACGTGTGTTTGCACTTCCCTAAGTGGAACAGGGAGTATTTTGACTCCATGGATAAACACAGCAGTTACAGGGTTTGTTGGAGCTGATAGAAAAATCTATCCTGATTTTTGTTTGGTTGTTTTGTTTTTTTTTTTTCCCTTTTCCCCCCCACCAGCTCTTGCCAGAAACTCTTATTTCAGATGGATCAGGCAGCTCCTGCATGTCCTCTGTAGCCTTTCAGTCCAGTGTGATCATAAATAATTCTTCTCTAAGGTGTGGGGAATATTTTGTTAATTCAGTTGCTGAAGGATTTTAGGAAAAGGGAAAATGACCGGTTAAAAAAATAAATTGAACTCTTTTTTTGGGAAGAACACAGAGGAAAACATCTTTTCTCTCTGTCCACCACAGAACATGCAAACTCGGCAGTGTCTGACAGCAATGCTGAGTCTGTGCTGGCTTGGGATGCAGCATGGAATACCCAATTCCTGTTGATTCCCAACAAGCTGGGTGGGAGTTGGCAGGAATTTTATGAGCAGATTCATTTGGCCTAGCTGATTAAAACAGTGTTAATTGGGCAGCCACGTGGTTGTGGAGCTTGGGGTGAAACTTGCTCCGATTTCTGCATTTGCCACACACTGGGTGGAGGAGTTTGACCGTTGGAGTACAACTTTCCTTTTTTGGAAAAACTTCTTGGAGTCTTCCAGAGAGTGAAGCAGCAAAATTGGCCATGGAGTGAGCAGGAGGTGGCTTTTTGTGATGGAGAGAAACATGTGATTTCCCCTAGACATGAATGAAGCACTGGAAGAAGCCCACAGAGATGTCTGAGCTCAGCTTGAAACCCTTCCTGATGGTCCTGGCTGAGGCAATCCTGGGAGGAACAGGCAGAAGTTTAACCAGAACCTTGGTCTGCTGTTGAAATTCTTGGAATTTCTGTGGAGCAGCCTCCCAGTGCAAGGAGGGTCAAGGCACTGTTGTTTTCAAGGCCCAAATTCTTTTGGAAGAGGTCCATTGATGAGCAAAAGACAGAATAGTCAAAAATGAGCTTATTTTGAAGTCCATGGGGGTGTGCTGAGTCTGACCCCGGGGTGATGCATGGGAGGTGACACAGGTGACAAAGATGAATTGTTCTGGAGCACAGAGCCCACAGCTTGACACTGGCATTTCTGCTTCTGGATCTTCAGCACCTCTTTGCTCTGGCCATGAAGACACCTTAGAGCTTTTTCCAATACTTAAAGGGGCTCCAGGAGAGCTGGAGAGGGACTTTGACAAGGGCATGGAGGGACAGGAAAAGGGAGAATGGCTCCCAGTGCCAAAGAGGGGGATAAAATGGGATATTGGGAAGAAATCCTTTCCTGTGAGGGTGGAGAGGCCCTGGCACAGGGTGCCCAGAGGAGCTGTGGCTGCCCCTGGATCCCTGGAAGTGTCCAAGGCCAGGATGGATGGGACTTGGAGCACTCTGGGACAATGAAAGGTGTCTCTGCCCATGGCAGGTTCTTGTCATGACTTGCTGGGATTTTTGTAGCCTTCCCTCACCTGATCCTAAAAGGAGCAGCCCAGAGGCATTGCTGTGCCCTGCTCCTCATGGTTTTTCTGCAGCTAATTCCCGGTGTAGAGCTCAGTGGGAACCCCTGTTGTCAACCCCTGCTGAGCTGGGGGCATTGTGTTCTCCTGTTTCAATATCCTCTTTGTCCTCTCCTTTTGCAGATTGATTATTTCTTTTTCAAGATCAATGATCTGATGTTCAGTGTTGCAACAAAACAAAGCCAGGCAGCCGTGGGGGTGCGACTGCACTTTATTTTAGAGATTGCAGCTGAAGATTTTAGGTGAAGGTGACTCTCTCCAGAGGACCCTGTGGGGCTTTCCAGCTCTGTTTTAGGATCGCTGTCAGCAAACACCTCACTCCCCAAAGTGTCTGAGGTGTGGAGTTTAATTTTCTGGACGTTGCATGGTTCTCCTTGGCTGTGGCTGAAGCTGAGCTTGGGGTGGCTTCATTTTGCCCTGGTGCCCATGCGGTGCCACACTTGGGATCTGTGGGAGATCCCTGGCAGCTGACTGCTCTCAGGGTGAGATTTTTGGAGTGGATTTACTGTGCAGACCCTTGGTACTGGAGCTCCTCGCTGCCTGCAGGAAGGGTCACTGTGTTGCTTGCAGGAGCTCTGCCAGATTCTCAGAGGGGGAACAATTTTGCTTCCCCCAAATCTTGCTTTGGGTTCAGTGTCTCCTGATTCCTGTGAAAAAGCAGTCAGTCGATTCTCCCATGGGCACAGAACCTCACCTAAGGTGGGGGGTGTGAGAGCTCATCAGACAAAGCCTTGAAAATTACTCAGATAATCAAAGAAAGTGTTTCCACTCGAGTTTAACGGAAAGGCTCCACAGTATTTTGGTGTTTCTCAGCTTCTCTACATTCTGATCAATGGTATGAGGTATCCCAGCCCATCCTGGTGGGATTGGGAGCCAGCTCAGTGCACTTGGGATGAGTGTCCACCTTGGGCTGGATCCACTGGTGTTGGCTGCAGGGCCTCTCCCAGGGCAATCCATGACTTCAGGGACCTTTCCCAGCTCAGGAACACAGAGTTCAGCTGCTCTCCAGTGCTGCCCATCTCCTCTGACAGGAAACCCAATCCTGCAGCCCAAAAACCCCTCTGGGGACCATTCACCAGAACTGATACTTGATTTAAAAGAACTGGCTTGTTTGGCTTAATCTTGACAAAATTCTTTTCTAGCCCTAATCCTCTCCCAGTGTAAGGTGAGATCGTGAAATACCTGGCAATCTTAGAGCTCAGCTCTGTCTTTCTGCATCTCTGGGCCTCTCTGCAATCCACCGTGAGGGGGGTAGGGGTGTTTTCAGCCCCTGCTGAAGAGCAATCTCCTGCTGGGAGCAAGCAGGGAGCTCTTTCCCAGCCTGTGGTTAACAAGTTGATCTGACAGGCCAGAGGTGAAGCAGCCACTTGAGCTGAATTACAGGCTCTGACCAAAGATCCAACACTTCCTCTGGCTCATTAGCACAGCTGTGTTGCATCCCTGGGGACTATTTCTATCTTCTGGCTTGTCCCATGTTGACTCTGGAAATCCGGAGGCTTAGCATGAGTTTGGAGAGAGGGCTGGAGCTGAAGAGCTGCCCTTGGGAGGGTGTGAGCTGCACTGAGGAAGGCTTTGAGCAGCCCCTGTGGTCAGTGTTACGAGCTGTAATGTCCATACTGGTTTGTGGAGCTGAGGAAAATGGGTTTCCAGGCAGAGTCCTGCCTCTCTGCAAGGTGCAGGATGGATGCTGGGCTGAAGGGACGCTGCTTGGAGGAGACTGAGACCAGCCATGATCCCATACCTGCGGGTTCTGCAGCTCTCCTGAGCTTTCAGAGTGATCAGCAACCCTGAATCAATGTTGTAAAAGTAACTGCAGTGTCTGGGGGGTTTTGTGTTCCCCATGCACGGACTGGGTTCAGCAGGGCTGTCCCAGATGTGCAGGCTGGGAGGCACCAGGGTAGCAGAAGGGCATCCTCCCTCAGCGCTGCATCCCTGGGGCTGCTCGAGGCTGATGGAAAATCTGAGCCTGGCGCTGGGAGGGGGAAGCTGAGCTGAGAGCTGGGCCTTGGCTGACTCACAGGGACAAAAACGCCTCCATTTGGGACTGCACAGGCTCGGTGACCCCATTGCACGATGGCTCTGGGTGTTTTTTACCAAGGGCTGGATGTTTCCCCTCCCAGACTGGGGCAGAGGAGTGGGGGGTGACTCCCTCTGCTCCCAGAGGCTCCAGAGAGCTGGAATGAGGTGAGTTGCTCCGAGGGATGTTCTGCTGCTGCTGGATAGGTCAGTGGCCTTGTCCAAACAGCTGCTTCTCCCTGCCTGTGTGGGGCTGCTCACTCTGCTGCCAGAGCTCTCTGGAGGCTCCTTTCAAGTGCTTGTGGTTGAAGTGGCTCTGAAGCCAATGTCTGACCCGTCTGGATGTGTTCAGTTTTCCCCAGCTGTGGGTGAAGGGAGCAGAGATCGCTCAGGATCTGCGTGGCTTTGGGTGCTTCAGATGTGGAACAGGACTGTTCTCAGAGGGAGCAGGCTCTGAGCCGAGTCAGGGACTTGGTGCACATCCTTTGGCTCTTCTTAGAGCCCCAAAGGGCTGTTGGACTATGGATTATATATGAAAATGCCCTCAGTTTGTGCCTGACAAAGCAGAGCCCACTGGGTTGGAGTTTCTCCTCCAGTTGCAGCAGTAAAGGGGATCCAAAGACAAATATATGGGAATCCTTCTGCTGACTTAGTGAGCTCTGAAGTGTTGAAAAGCAGGAAACACCAAGCTTCAGCCCACAAGGTCTGGCTGCAAAACAAGATGAGTGGTGCAGGCTTCACTTTCGGGGTGCAGTGTTGCACCTGCTCTCCTTTTCCAGAGCCTGGCTGTGAGATGTGTGGCTGGATTTGCAGGGCAGCTGCTGCCCTTGCTTCAAGCAGCAGCCACACGTTGCTCTTGCTCCTGTCAGCTGCCTGAGCTCCTCTGTTTGTGTGTCTAAAACTTGAAGGCTGGGAGAAGGAAGAAACCTGACCAGTGCAATGGAAACCTTCAATTCCCCGCAGTCCCAGGAGGAGAAGAGCAGCTCCAGGCTGGAGCTAGGAATGAACTCCGTTTGTACGCTGCCTCGCCTCTCCAGGAGGAGCAACAGCCAGGAAAAATATCAACAGTTCCATTAAAAAGTCTGCTGGTTTGCTAAAGTAGTGGAATAAACATACCTGTAGGTAAAACAACCCGAACCGCACAGGAAACATTAACGGGAGCGAACACACGCAGCCTCGCTGCCTCTCCCTGTGGATCTCCCCGATAAAAAACACTGCATCCATGGCGATGGGGACATCAAACAGCAGCTGGGGGGATTATTCTTAGCTGGGGAAGAACTGGCTTGCGTGAAACAGGGGCTCAGTGGTTTCCTAGAAAGGCACAAACCTGGGCTGAG
>JACBWW010001993.1:0-10783 GCA_020086605.1 Lanius collurio | reverse complement strand
TTCGGGTGTCTGGGATAAAAAGGGATTGATGATCAATATCGAAGGAATTGTTATGAAGAATTTCATTACTACCTCAGGACTGCCCCCCCCTGGAATGGACAGACTGTGAACCAATCATTCGACGCCCTTCCGGCACGATTGGCTAGGAATGCACCTTGAGAAGAGCCAATCAGAAAACATAAAGCGGGACCATCAATAAGCGGATCCAAAAGTGCACCAATCACTAGAGAGACAGAGACTTTAAAAACCCCTAGACCTTGAGTTCTAGGTCTTTCTTTCGGCGGTGTGTAAGGAAGGCTCACCGTGCCGCAGTACGGTGAATTCTCTGGCTTGTCGGGGGAGCTTGGGCTTATCCTGGGTCTCCCTGTCCCGGTTGCCTGTTCTTTTTTTTAATAAACGAGCAGACTTTTTCTAACAAGAGTCCGAGCCTCGTTTATAACAATTTTGGTGCTCGTCCGGGATAAGCCACGCCCTCAAGGCGATCCCGGTGGAGAACGGCTTCGGGGAGACGCGTCCGGGAGATTTTTTTTCCCGCCCGGGGATTCGGACTTCGCCGAGACCGCGGAGGAGCCGTCGGCTGTCCCGAGAGGCGACTGAGGAACCGACAACCCAGAGGGCAGACCCTCCGCGAGGGAGTGGGGACTCTCGGTACAGGGTAAGTGCCGGGAGTGGGGTGAGAAGCATTGGGGGGTACGAATGTGAGTGAGTTGGCGACCGAGTGAGCGGGGGCTGCGTAGAGCGGACCCCCGGAGCGAGTGCGGACCTCCCAGTACCGCGGTTCCGGACTCCTGCGAGGGGGTCGGCCGGGAATGGAGGGAAGCGATTGAAGAAGCGTGAGTGCTGTACCCTCAGGGACCCCCGGGTGGTGGGGAGACAGGGGAGTACCGCCCCTCTAGCTGCCCTAACCCCAGAAGCTCCCGTTCCTCCAGGTTAGGAGGCTCCTAGGGGTGGTTTGGGATCGGGTGCGAGCACCGCCCCGACTGGAAAGGGAGGAAGTTCCCGAAGGAATTCCCTAAGGGGGTTTCTAAGGGAAGGGGTCCTGGGGAATCCACGGAGGGATTCGCCAGGATAAAAAGGGACCGCCGCACCGATTTCAAGTGCGAGCACCGCCCTGACTAGGAGGGGAGGAAATTCTCCAAAGAGGTTCCCGAGGGGGTTTATAGGGGGAGGCCCGACTACCCCGAATTCGAAATTCCTAGGGAGTTCTTGGGGGAAGGGTCCTGAGAAGTTTCAAGACTTGCCAGGATAAAAAGGGGATCGCCGCTCCCATCAGAAACCACCTGGAGGGTGATTCCTCAGGCAGACCCAGGGAGAGTCTGTATCTGGGGAATTAGGACCCCTGAGGGCAGAGGAATACCCTCCCTCGGAGATCCTCTGAAGGGGGACCACCGAGTGGGGGATTGCCTCCTTTTGGCAGCGAAGGAGGGAAAGGTGCCTGACTCAGGGGGGATAGGACCCCAGACCCGGGGGGAGTGAGCCCTTGGGGTACCCTCAGGATCAGGGATACCAGTTGGGACAAGGGCAAATACCTCGCGGCATGGCGACAGACACAGGGTAGTGACAGCCGCCGGCCGGGAGAAGACCCTCGCTTAATAGGAGTGAGAGGGAATTTCGAACCTGCCAACTTAGGGACCTTAGATTTAAGTTTGCACAAGTATTTAAGTACAAATATTTCCTTAAGTTAGAGTCCAAGACTACTTGGATGTATTCTGTTGGTAATTCATTTTTTTTCCTTTCTAGAAATTTTCTTTGTGTGGTATCAATTATTTTAAAACTAACTGTAGAAATTTTTTTTATTGTGTGCGTGGAGGACCTGACAGGTGAGGTTCCGGGGTGAGGAGAAGCCAAAAGTCCCCGGACCGCCTATCAGGAAAATTTGTATGAATGTGGAATATTTAGTTTGTGGAAGTGCCTTTATTTGCTTTAGAGCTTTTTACAAGTAGATTGATTTGTGTCTGTGCGAGAGAGAGTGAGTTTTATTAGTGTGGGGTGCAGATTTGCTTAGATTGTAGTTAGAGAAGTCCTTATTTTTGGTTTTAAAGTCGTGTTTTAGTTGTGTTTTAAAGCTTAGACCTTTTGAAGGATAAGGAGCAATTTTCAGTGGCAACTGGCGGACGCCATTTTGGGCTCAAGCAAGGCTCCGCCATTTTGTGGCTTTTGAGAATCTTCTCGAAGGAAGCCATTTTGTAGATCCAAGAGCAGAGTTCAGTGGCGACTAAAATTCGCCATCTTGGAATTTAGGGGAAACACCTCCGGAAATAGGGAGGGGCCACTGACATGAAGGAGGGGTGAGACCTTATCCGGTTTTCAGAGGAAGGTAGACATCTTGCTTGTAGTTCCTCGATTGTTTTATTTACTTGTACCTATTTCCCACGGCCCGCCATTTTGAATTCCCATCATTGATTTTCAAAGGACAGTAAATCATTATTACCTTTATTAAAATTCTTATTATTATCATTCTAATTAGTTATCGTTATTATTTTCACTTAAGTACCTTAAGACATCCGTAACTCCAGGCTTTGCCGCTTAGTTCAAACGTTAAGCAAATACATCAGCTAAGATGGGACAGTGTGCAGGAAAGAATGGGAAGAAAACAAACAGTCAGAAGGTATCAAAGAAGAATATCCCTCCCAATAGCCCATTAGGAGAAATGCTAGATAATTGGGAAAAGGATAGAATGTTAAGGGAATTAGATAAAATAAAGATGATTAAATACAGTACAGAGATCTGGCCCAAAGAGATCCTACAAGAGGGACCGGTTTATTTGCCATGGTATGGCTCCAAAGAAAAATGGCTTTGTGCAGCCTTAAGTAAGCATGTAAATTTAAGAGCAAATCCAGATGAAGAGGAAGTGCGATATGCAGCATGTTGGCTAAGCAATGGTATTTGGGATACAAAGATAAGAGTTTATAAGATGAGTAAAGAAGGTGAAAAAGAAGGAAATGTAAGTAAAGATAAAAATGAAAAACTAGAAAAAAGATGGGATCCTTTAGATCATCTCCCACCTCCATCTCCTCCGATTGCACCAGTGGTGCATTACCCAATACCCCCTTCCTCACAACCTATACCTCTCCCACCTCCACCTATCCCCCTTTCTGCTCCCCCAGTCCCTCAGTCTTCCTCTCTAAGTACCCCACCTGTATACCAAAGTCCCGCAATGCCCTCAACCCCTCAACAACTTACTCCTAGAGGACAATCCTCTGAACCCCACACTTCTTCTACCCCTTCTGGAACAACTTCAGACTCTACAGCACCCCAACCATATTCCCCTAACTCCTCTCTAATATTCCCGGGCACTCCCATCCCCCTCCTAGTGCCTCCAACTTTGCGATCAGTCCCTCTTACCTTCTCCTCACCGTCCCAGCCTACTGACCAGGTGGTAGTGAATAAGCAAAATAGTGAGGCTAAGTGCTCAGGCGATGAAAACGTGGAAAGGACATCAGAAGAGGGTTCAAAAGATCACAGTTATAACACCAGGTACCAATCAAAGAAACATCAGTCTAATAGAAGTGAAGCTGGTAGATTATTTCCTTTGAGAGAGGTGCCTATGGGAGGAGCTAGAGGAGGAATAGGTTTTGTGAATGCACCTTTGACTGCATCAGAAGTAAGAAACTTTAAGAAAGAGATAAAAACTTTATTAGAAGACCCAATTGGAATCTCTAACCAATTTGATCAATTTTTAGGGCCCAGTATTTACACTTGGGAAGAACTGAATTCGATCTTGGGCATACTCTTCTCCCCAGAAGAAATACAGCTTATAAGGGCTGCAGGCTTAAGAATATGGGAAAGGGAAAACAGAGATGGCCCACGTGGGGAGGAGAAGATGCCTATTCAGCAACCCGACTGGGATCCTAATGAGGAATTAGGAAGGCGGAATATGAGAGATTATAGATCGCTCATAGTGCGAGGTATACGAGAGGCAGTCCCCCGGACAAATAACGCCAGACTAGCCTTTGATAGCCAACAAGAAAAAGAAGAGACTCCTAGCGCATGGTTAGAGAGATTAAAAAGAAATTTCCAGCTCTATTCTAGTGTGGACCCGGAAAGCCAAGAGGGGCAAGTGTTAGTAAAGGTACAGTTTGTGACCAGAGCATGGCCAGACATAAGAAAGAAACTAGAAAAGATTGATGATTGGCAAGAGAAAGGACTAAATGAATTATTAAGGGAAGCTCAGAAGGTATACCTGAGGAGAGAAGAAGAGAAAACAAAAACAAAGGCAAGAATAATGGTAGCAATAGCCAGAGAAAGTGTAGGTATGGGAAAAGATGAAACAAAACCAGAGAGGGAGAAGAAGAGAGAAACGGAGGGGGAGAAAAAGTCACCATGGACCTCTAACCTAGTTTGTTACTATTGTCACAAAGAGGGGCATGTGAAAAGAAATTGTAAGAGACGGGAATTAGATGAGAAGATAGCACAAGAACAGGACCTGTTAGAGAGACTTTTAAAAGGAAGAGAGGAGGATTAGGGGTGTCAGGGGCTCTTCGCTCTGGGGAATGAGACCAAACATGACATAGAGCCCCTGGTAAACTTAGAACTAGGCCCCCAGAGCGAAGAATGCGAATTTCTGGTGGATACCGGAGCGGACAGATCGTGCATCTCAAAAATTCCTAAAGGTTGCAAATTAAGTGACCAAAAGTGTAAGGTCAGAGGAGCTAAAAATGACCCATTTGAAGTATTTGTAATAGGACGAGTGAATATAAAAGGAAACTCTCGCGAGGGATGTGTGGACCTTTTGTACATTCCAAACTTAGATTGTAATTTACTGGGCCGAGATCTGCAAGTGCAATTAGGAATAGGGGTTATCCCAGAACAGGGAAAAATGGTAGCTAAAATTATGAAATTGAGACAAGAAGATGAAGAGGCAATTGACCTGAAAGTGTGGGCAGAAACTGGGGGGCATGGATTGTTGGAAATTCCCCCTATAAAAGTCAGAATGAGGCCCAACATACCCCCTATTAGAGTCCGGCAATATCCCATTTCTGCTGAAGGAAGGCAAGGTCTAACCCCCATAATAAGACAGCTAATTGAGAACGGGATATTAGAACCCTGCATGTCCCCACATAATACTCGTATACTACCAATAAAGAAACCAGATGGTACATATAGATTAGTTCAAGACTTAAGGGAAGTCAACAAACAGACCGTCACCAGGTACCCTGTAGTACCAAACCCATATACATTACTAAGTAAAGTACCCCCAGAACATGCATGGTTTAGTGTGATAGATTTAAAAGACGCCTTCTGGGCCTGCCCACTGGACAAAGATAGTAGAGCGTGGTTTGCTTTCGAGTGGCAGGATGAAGGGACAGGGAGGAAACAGCAGTATCAATGGACAAGACTCCCTCAGGGATTTACGGAGTCACCTAACCTGTTCGGGCAAGCCTTAGAAGAAATCTTACAACAATTTTCACCTATTGGGGAAGTCCAAATTCTACAATATGTAGATGATTTGCTAATATCAGGAAAAGAAAAAGGAGAAGTTCTGGGAACCACTATTAAATTATTAAACTTCCTAGGAGACAAAGGCCTAAAAGTGTCTAAAAAGAAATTACAATTTGTGGAATCTGAGATTAAGTATCTAGGACATTTAATTGGACAAGGATACAAGAAATTAGATGCCGATCGAATACAGGGTATATTGTCATTACCGGCCCCAAAGACAAAAACAGATGTAAGGAAATTATTAGGACTGATTGGATACTGTAAATTATGGATAGAGGGACACACCAAATTAGTTAAGTTTCTGTATGACAAATTAATTGAAGAGGAAATTTTCAATTGGGATGAAGAAGATGAGAAGCAATTACAAATACTAAAAGAAAGGTTGGCAACAGCTCCAGTACTTAGTTTGCCAGATGTAAACCGATTGTTTGAGTTATTTGTAAATGCTGAGGAGGGAGTCGCTTACGGTGTTTTGGTTCAAGAATGGTGCGGGACCCGAAAACCCATTGCCTATTTATCAAAGTTATTAGACCCTGTGGTACGAGGATGGCCCACTTGTCTCCAAGCTGTGGCTGCCACTGTAGCCTTAGTAGAAGAAAGTTACAAATTGACTTTCGGAAACAAAATTAAAGTGTATACACCGCATGATTTAAAAACAATTTTAAGTAAGAGAGCAAGCCGATGGATCTCTGATAGCAGACTTCTAAAATATGAAATGATATTAAATAACATAGAAAATCTAGAATTAACTACCACCCAAATAATAAACCCTGTGCAATTTTTATATGGAGAACCTGAAGAGGGTTTAGAACATGAGTGTGTTGATATCCTGGATTTACAAACAAAGGTTAGGGAAGATTTACAAGAGAGTCCCCTTCCAGATGGAGAAATACTTTTCGTGGATGGTTCCTCAAGAGTAGTAAATGGGAAGAGAGCCTCTGGGTATGCAGTAATCAATGGAAAAAATATGAGTGTTATAGAAAAGGGGAAGCTTACGGGGAGATGGTCAGCACAATGTTGTGAGCTGTATGCACTATTACAGGGAATAAAATGGCTGAATTTGCGAAGCGGGACAATTTATACAGACTCAAAATATGCATATGGAGTGGTACATACGTTTGGGAAAATCTGGGCTGAGAGAGGCTACTTAAATTCAAAGGGAAAAACCCTGGTACATGAAAATTTGATCAGAGAAGTGTTAGAAGCTCTTAAGGAGACCATTGGAAATTGCGGTGGTACACGTTAAGGGACACCAGCGAGGAGATTCCTTAGAAATAAGAGGAAACAACATCGCCGACCAAGTCGCTAAAAAGGCAGCTTTAGGAGATGAAGGGACAATTCTTCACATAACCAGCTTAAGGGATGAGAAAGATAATGAAAATAGCAAAGAAATCCCACAATTAGAAGGGAAAGAGCTAGAAGAATTGCAAAAGTATGGGGCAACAAAGAATGAAAAGGGAGAATGGCGGATGCCTGATGGGAGACAGGCTCTGAATAAGAATCTTGCCAGAAAAATATTAGAAAGGCTGCATGCCTCCACCCACTGGGGTACACAAGCGCTATGTGATCAGTTTTTAAGAACCTATGTGTGCATCGGGATTTATACAGTTGCAAAAATAATAACCAGAGATTGTCTAATATGTCAGAAAGTAAACCGAAAAATGATGCGGAAATTGCCTCTTGGAGGAAGAGAGCTAGCAGAAAGACCTTTCCAGAGTATACAAGTCGATTTCACAGAACTGCCCCGAGTACAAAGATTTAAATATTTGCTGGTGATAATTGACCACTTGACACATTGGGTGGAAGCATTCCCTACAACTCGGGCGACAGCCGAGACAGTGGGGAAAACATTATTAGAACAAATAATACCGCGATATGGGATAATACACAGGATCGACTCAGATAGAGGCCCTCATTTTACGGCACAAGTATTGCAAATATTAGTAGAAGCGCTGAATGTCACCTGGAAGTTGCACACCCCCTGGAGGCCACAAAGTTCTGGCAGGGTAGAAAGAGTAAACCAGATGTTAAAGAACACCCTTACTAAGTTAATGGAAGAGACTAAGATGAATTGGTTAAAATGCCTTCCATTAGCTCTAATGAGGATACGAACCAGACCTAGAGCCGATGTCGGTGTTTCCCCATATGAAATGTTATTTGGATTACCCTTCTTGTTCACTCCAGGAGATTTGGGGACTTATGAAAGGGGGGAACAGAGCATAAAGAAGTATATACTAACTATTGCAAAGACCCTGAGAGAACTAAGGGAAAAGGGATATTTACCACAAACCACCCCCATAGACTTTGATCTTCATAAGTTCCAGCCAGGCGACTGGGTTTTAATCCGGACTTGGAAAGAACAGCCGCTGGTCCCAAAATGGGAAGGCCCCTTCCAGATTTTATTAACCACCGAGACCGCAGTAAGAACCAAGGAAAAAGGATGGACTCATGTTTCAAGAGTCAAGGGCCTGGTCCTGGAACCAACAGAGCGGGCGGTAGTAGAGTCAACAGATCACAGATTGAGACTAAAAAGGAAACCACGGGAAGAACCCGAGAAAGATTAAGAGACCCCCTAAGGATTTAAATTATACAATGACTGTTGTTTAATCGTAATGTTAATGATAAAGTTATCTTTTAATGTCAAAGGTTTATGAATTGTATACCTGTTAATAAGGTAATGAAATTTTTAAACCGTATTCTTTAAAGATAAGTCTATAAGCAAAGAATTGTTGTCGTAATGTTAATGATAAAGTTATCTTTTAATGCCAAAGGTTTATGAATTGTATAACTGTTAATAAGGCAATGAAATTTTTAAACCGTATTTTTTTTAAGATAAGTCTGTAAGCAAAGAATTGTTACTAATTTCTGATACTTTCATTGCAGAATATACGAGAGGATACAAGGCATTCCCCCAGGCATCCAGCAATTGGACTACAAAAAGGGAAAAAGAAAGCCAGAAGGAGACTAATGCAAGAGGGGAGTAACCCTGTCATACAAAAGAGTGCATCTACAGGTGGTAAGAGAGGCCCCAGGGGGCAAGACCGGATCAGGTCACAGTACCAACAACAGAGTAAGATCAGACAATGACCTGTACCGGACCCCTGGCGAGTGTACTCCTGGCAACTGTGTTCTTCTGTCTCCAGCAGGGACAGACAGCACCCTGTGACAGATGCTACTACCCATTATATGCGGGGGAAACTCGGACGGCCGTCTTGAAAATACACTCTAACCCGAGTCCCTCTTGTATTAGTCCATTTTTCGAAAAAATAGATACATGTGAGGAAGACGGCCAAACCTATTGGATTTTCCAAAATTCAGGGTCTTCGAGACTTAAGATACTGGGGGAATGCCCATTGAATGAGGAATGGATATGTTCAGAAAAGAGTCTAGAAAAGATGAAAGAAAGACGAAAGAAATGGGAACCAGATCTTATCAGAGAAAGGGAAATACAGAGGGTCTCTAAGAAGGAACAGAAAGAAGTAGGGATAGGAGAGAATAATTTGTTCCTAGATTTAGTTGAGAGAATAAGTAAAGAATTTCACATAACGAATTGTTGGGTTTGTGGCAATACTCGGTCAGCTGAGGTTTGGCCCTGGGAAGGGATAAGGTTAACTCCCCAAGAAATATTAAAATTATTAAAGAAACAAAATCACACCCGAGATCTGAGAGATGAAAACGAAGTATGGGGGTTACATTCTGAAGTCATAGGGGAAGAATGTCTGTGGAGAAAAGGAAAGAGCTATACAGTGTACGTAGGTGAGCTATCATGTAAAAGTTATTTTGTTACTAACGACACTCATCGCTGGTGGATCCCCGAAGGAAAGAAAATATATTGGTCACGAAATCAAAAGCCGGGATGTAACTTTGTTAAAAGGGAAGGGCTGTATTTATGTCCTACTTCTTATCCAAATCCGTTCTGGGACGAGGAGACACTTACCCCATTTTGGACAAAGTCAGGGATAGTAAAAACTACAGAGCATAACTACTGGAGAGCACCAAAAGGTCTTTTTTGGTTATGTGGGAAGCGAGCGTATGTCAGGCTGCCAAAAGAATGGTCTGGGAGCTGCACCCTTGGAATAATAAGACCATCATTCTTTTTATTACCAAGAATAGAAGGACAATATTTAGGGGTGCCCCTGTATGATGAATTGGCTAGGAAAAAGAGAAATATAAATATAGGAGGAACCCAAAAGTGGGGTAAAGATGAATGGCCACCTGAGCGGATCATAGCCACTTATGGGCCAGCAACATGCGCTCAGGATGGTATGTATGGATATCAGACCCCTATATACATGTTAAATCGTATAATTCGGTTACAGGCTCTAGTAGAAATTATCTCTAATCAATCGACATTGGCTATTGATTTGTTATCCGCACAGTCAAAACAAATGCGCACTATGATTTACCAAAACCGATTGGCACTAGATTATCTATTAGCAGAAGAAGGAGGAGTCTGTGGAAAATTCAATTCATCAGAATGTTGTGTCGCGATTGACGACCATAGTGAAGCAATTAAAAACATAACCCAAAATATCAGGAAATTGGCACATGTTCCTGTACAAAAATGGAAGCCCCTAATTGATTCTAATTGGTGGGATAATATTCTAAAGGGAGAGTGGTGGAAACAAGCCTTAATAATAGCTGGATTGTCCCTAGGGAGTCTGATATTTCTGCCCTGCCTGATCCCATGTTTGGTCAGACTGATTACCTCAGTTGTTCAGAACATGCCGATGATACAAGATCTGCAAGCCCAACAGAAACGAGAGAGAGTTGAGAAGATCCATCTAATAGAGACAAGAAGTTTAAGTGAAGAACAAGAAAATGCTATACAGACTGCCCATGAACTGTACGAAGAGTACCAAAAACTCCAAAAGGTTGATCAAGCGTATGAAGAAAGGGTTTAAGAGTTTACCAAATGTTTAGAAGCTTGTTGTTGGTTTTTATGCTTACCAAATTTTAAAGTGTTGATGCGGGCTTAAGACCGATCAAAATTTTAGAGGGGGGAATTGTTATAAATGGGGAAATTGTTGTTGAAATTTGAAGAACATGATTGTATGGGTTGATTATAAAGTTAGAGTTAAGAATTAATAAGTGTGCGTTCAGGTGTACGGGATAAAAAGGGATTGATGATCAATATCGAAGGAATTGTTATGAAGAATTTCATCACTACCTCAGGACTGCCCCCCCCTGGAATGGACAGACTGTGAACCAATCATTCAACGCCCTTCCGGCACGATTGGCTAGGAATGCACATTTAGAAGAGCCAATCAGAAAACATAAAGAGGGACCAATCCATAAGCGGATCCAAAAGTGCACCAATCACTAGAGAGACAGAGACTTT
>JACBWW010001991.1:0-10792 GCA_020086605.1 Lanius collurio | reverse complement strand
GGCCACCAAGGGAACCAGGGGGGCTGTCCTTGGCCACCAAGGGAACCGGGGGCTGTCCTTGGCCACCAAGGGAACCAGGGGCTGTCCTTGGCCACCAAGGGAACCAAGGGCTGTCCTTGGCCACCAAGGGAACCAGGGGTTGTCCTTGGTCATCACAATCCCTTTTAGAGCAGGGTGCAGTAACTTGTAAGGGAAAGGGAGGCAACAGAGGCCGTGTTTTTGTGGTTTCCTTTTCTTGGGGAACAAATGGGATCTTGCCTGCAATGCCAGGTCTGATCAGGGTGATGTTGCCCAGGCTATAAATCAGAAGTGAAAAACCTCTGGATGAAACAGAGGGTAAGATGGGAGGAGGAGGAGAAGAAGAAGAAATGAGATGCTGAGGATGTTTTATCATGGCAGGAAACAAGATGAATGCACTGGCACTATTTGTGTATCTGCTCTCTCTGGTAATCATTTCAGCACTATGATCAGACCCAGTCTGGCAGAATTTAGAAATCCTGGAGATAATAAATTTTCCACAGCTTGGGAGAGCAGTGGGAACAACTGGGTAGAGGAAACAAGCTCAAGTGAATACTTCTGTCCAGCAAAGTCAACAGCAATAAACTTTTATAGATAAACAGAAATTGATAGGAAAGGTATGGTTGTTCTAACCAGAAAATCACCTCTGAGTCAGTCAGTGGGCACCAAAGGTCTGTCTTTCACACACAAAGCTGTAAGAAACTGGGTTTCACACGAATGTGTGGTAAGGTGAATAGGCCCCAGCTGATGGCCTCAGGGGTCCCTTCCTGTGCCTGCCCAGGCAGTGAGTGCCAGGCAGCACTGGCACTGTTGAGGCTGAATAACCCCCAGAGTTCAGACATGCATGGCCCTGCAGCACCCTTCCAACCCAAACCATCCTGTAATTGCAGGATGATTCTGATTCCTGGCCCTCTGCAAGCATCTCTTGCTTGTTTATGAGTAACTTCCTAGGTAGAGAGTGGGGTGAACCCCCTAACCTTGAGGCAGCCCTCCAGCACTGCATTTTGCAAACCAAAATGAGGACACACAGACACCACAGCTGCTGCACCACCCTGGGCACCCCAACTGTGAAAGCAGAGCCACCACGGCTGTGGGGTCAGAGCAACTGCCCTGCACAGCCCTGTGCAGGGATGGAATGTGGCACCCCACACTCCACTCTCAGCTGACCCCCAAGGCAGCAGGGAGGAGAACGGGCCCCGAGGGGCTGCTGCAGACCCCAGTGCAGTGACTGTGTGGCTGTCACCCCGGGCAGAAATCCCCTCTCGCTGGAGCTCAGGAGGCAGAGCTGAGTGCAGAGGGATGGCGAGGAAAAGGCTCACCAGAGAAGCCATTACGAGTCTTCCCAACAGTACTTGGAGAATGAGGCTGATCAGCCCCTGGCAGAGGTGACTGTGGAGCTCAGCAGCTGCCCAATGAGCTGGGATGAGCAGGGCTGCTCCTGCCCAGGGGTCAGGCTGGAGCAGTAGGATGGAGGGGGTGTAACGAGGTCGCTTGGAGCAGCATGGGGAAGCCGACAGGTTTTCTGAAGAGCAGCCCTGTGATAAGTCCCCTTTCTGTGGGGATGGGTCCCAGCTGAAGAAGAGACTCAAGAGACAGGCATAACTTTTCTCTGGTTTCTTTTCCAAGGGATGTTCTTCAGGCTTATTCAACAACTGGCAGGTGCCCTCGTCTCCCTGGGGAGAAATCCTCTGAGCACATGCCATCCTCACAGAGTACCTACTACATGTTTCTACTGTGGACAGGGGGCAGGATGGGAATGTCTGAGGGCCAGTGCAAGCCAAGGGTGTAGAAAAAATATGGGGGGCTGCCGCTGGACTCAGTCGGTTCAGGGTGATTTCTACAGTTCAAGGCAGCTCCTGAAATGTGCAGTTTATTTGCAAGGGTCGTGGGTGCAGGAGCTCTGCTGGAGCTGCCACAGCTTAGAGCATGGCCCAGAGAGAGAGGGAGAGAGAGCATAAGATAGAGCATAAGACAGCTAAAAGTCTGGTTCCATGATATTATATCTCTTCCTATACTGAATATGGTAATAGTACAACATCCAATCAATAGAAGACAGAAATCCTTATAGAATTTACATACAATCTATCAAAACTACTACATTACCATACTGTGTTACATTTTAACTCCTAAAAACTATTTTCTAAAACTACTTTTGTCTGCCCTGCCACGCTGGCAGGGTTTCTCTGACCCTTGGACCTTTCTGTTTGCTGAAGCATCCTCTTCTTTGCTTAAGACATTGCTCAATCCAGAGAGATTCTCCTTCAGCTGGCCAGCCCATTGTTTTTGGTTGTACAGTCACTAACAGCTCAGTATCTTATATCTCAAAGCTGGCTTTTATTTCTATTTCGCTTACAGGTTTTATATTTTCAGAATCTTTTGCCAAGCAGTCACATTTATAAGGTTTCCTTATTTCATCCTCCCCAACATCTCCCCCCTTCTGATGAACAATTAAGATACTAGAAGCAGTCTTGTTCGTTATCTTCTGTACGCACTGAAGTATACAAGGTACTGCTACTAAAACTACAACTATTCCTATAATGATAATCAAACCTATTTTACAGAGTTCCTTTAGCCAAGGTGCAAAGCTCCAACCATCAAATACACTGTCGAGCCAGGTTGGGTCATCTGTCGTTATTTGGTTAGCTAAATCTCTCAAGTTTTGCAACTGTTTATGGATTGAAAGAGAATGATCAGATAAGTTCATACAACACAATCCTTCAAAATCTTCACATCCGTGCCCATGTGCCAATAATAGATAGTCAATGGCAGCTCTGTTCTGTAAAGTGGCATGCCTGATTGACTCCTCATCTGTCAGCAGGTCACTGATCATGGAAGAAGTAGCATTTACTTCTTTGCTGAGCCAACATCCTAATTTGTTTAACTGCTGCAATGCTGTTGATGAACTTAACTGAGGTAGAAAAATACTTGGAACAATTGATATTCCAGAGTTCCAGGGGTGGAAATCACTGTCACAGTTGCCCTCTGTTATAAATGCTATCACCTCTTCCACATTATGCTGGTTTTGTCCTTATCCACACAGGCCTATGCTTAGGGTACTGATAAGGTGTTAAGTGGAAGTTAATTACTGTTAAAAAGGTAAAAAGGCAATTAGATTGCCAAGTTGTTAAGGAGTTTAAAGTTTATTGTTCATGTTAGAAGTTCACTGTTCATGCTGGTCCCTGTTATGTATGTTTTTACCCCATTTGTATATCCAAGTGTCCTTTTATTATTTTAAATCAAATCACCAAGTCTCCCCAAGCCCACAGAAAAGCCCTTTTCAAAAGAGCAAGAGACTTGTTTTTTTAGCCCCAGTTAACTGACTTGTCACCCAGCACCATGGCAACCGTGCATATCAATGAGGTCTGCTCCCCGCCACAAGGACTGTTGTGTAACACCCCTGATGACGACGAGCCATTGGACAATTATGAGGTGTCATCATCCGAGGTCTGCTCCCCACCACAAGGACCGTTATGTAACACCCCAGAGGACGACGAGCCATTGGACAATGATGAGGTGTCATCATCCCGGACTTTCCAATCGGCAGAAGACAGAAGGGCAGACCTAAGGCGGGCCATGGGCGGAACAGGGCGGATCAGGGGCTGGCCTGGGCGGAGACAGGACTTCATAAAAACAGACTGCACCCAGAGAAACTGGCCATTTTTCGGAATAGCCCGGAGTGGACCCGTGCTAGTGAACAGGTCAGGTCACTTGTGGCCTAGCTTCGTGCACACGAGGTGCCTAGCACGAAACCATACCTGCTGTGGGTCGTGGGCTTAGCCAGCCTTAAGTGTCTTTTTATCGAGGCTGAACCTTGCATTTTGTTATTTTAATAAAAGTTGACTGTTTTTCTTTAAGAACCTCCTTTTTGCCTTTTTCTTATTTATTTGGAATTGACAGTTTTTATGTCACCCTCATAGTGATGTCCCCAGGAAGATCTAATTTTCCTGTTTCTCTTTTTGATTACCTTTTTGACACTAGGAGCAATTATTGTAAGTTGTCCTAAAGCACAGGGGCCATTGTCCATCTTTGAGGGGATGCCTTGCCGGGCTCTGTCCCCACAAATGAGCCAGATTCCTTTAGGAAATCGAATGGGAAGTTTGTTAAAACTGTCTGAGTGGGGTTCATCCAACATAAGGAGCTCAGTATGACTACACCAACAAGTTGCATTGCTGTAAGCTGGGTGATAGGGAGTGACATTTAAATGAGGGCCGTTTTCTCCTAAGAAATGAAACAGACAGCAAGTGCCCATCACCAATGAGCCTAAGATTTCTAACTCTTGAAGGTCAGATTTATCAACTTTAGAATTATCAATGTAAGTTTGGTGTCTTTGGCTGGGAGTTGAAGATACATGGTGATAGTCATATGGCCAATATTTTATAAAAGTAACATTATCAAACCCCTCTGGAAAGGGCACTCCAACTAAACAGGTTGAGAAAGGTTTGTCAGGGCTCGTGTCAGATAGACAGATGGTATCGGAGCCTGTGGATTTGGCTAAAGTAACCCAAACATTTGTCTTTGGTTGATTTACAGGAGAGGCTTCACTACAAAGGCTAAAACAAAAGGGTAACAACAGCACTCGTGCAAAGAGTAAAGTTCCATTCTTTTCTTGAGCTGTTTCTGGCAGGCCATTTTCTTCTGATGATCCTGTGCAGTTCAGGTCTGGGTGCTTGCCTCTTGGCTTCCACCCGCGGGGTTGCTGGCTGATGTGGAGGTGTCAGCAGGTTTCGATGCGTGGTACAGGCTCACATTCTTTGCTGGAACCCACTTGAGTCCTCCACCTGTGGAAACACACCCAAACCTTTCCCTCATGTTATAAGATTATATGGTCCTTCTATTTGTCCTGAATCTAAGTTTTTAATTAAAACTGGGGGATGCTCTTTCAGTTTTGCTTTTTTGCTGTTCAAGAAATGTCTGTAAATGGGGGGGTCAGGCTCTTCTGCAGAGCTATTTAAGAAATTGTACACATACAAGGCTTTGTTCAACCTACTTTGAGGTGTAGCCTGGGCTCCTCCCCCTTTCTGTTGATCTAAAATGCATTTTAGAGTTTGATATGTTCTTTCTACCATTCCTTGACTTGTAGGAGAGGAAGGAATGCCAAATGTGTGGTGAACACCCCAGTCATTTAAAAATGCAGCTAATTTTTGTGAGACATATGAAGGACCATTATCAGTTTCAATTCTTTGGGGGATACTTAGAAATGCTTGTAAAAAATGCTTACAAACATACTGCACTATTTCTCTTAAAGCTGCAAGGAGAAAAGGTTTGTTTAGGATAGCAGTGATATTCTCTAGAGTTTTGTAGGCTTCAAGAGTAAGGAACTTGGGGGACTTGATGTCATTGTCTCTTTTTAACAAATCAAAAAGTGGTGTGAATTTATCAGCAGTGATCTCTAACAGTAGCTTGATCCAATTTATCTCTCCTGTAAGAGATTGTCCTGTCAGTCCCCACTCCAAATATTCCCAGGGAGCAGTTTGTTGTATTTTTGGTTCAGGAGGTAGCACCAGCAGACTTTTGGAATTCAGTGTCTCTTTTTGGGCTGCAAGATCTTTTTTGCTCTCTGGTGAGACTCTAGGGCTCATTGCAAACACATCTGGTTGTTTTTCGGGGTTTTGTAATTTTGGGATTATTGCTGGAGAATTGTTAGGGTTCAGTGTCTCATTGTGGGTTGAGAACTCTGTCTCATACACTGGTTGGAACTTAGAGCTGTTTGTGAACCAAAGTTGTTTCTCTAAATTCCCCTCTACTGGAATCAAAGAGTTAGTGCTATCTGCAGGGGTAAGACAGTGTCCTGTTTCCCCTGTATTTATTATAGCGCTTGCAGCGGGGGGTTGGTTCCACTCTCCCCCTCTCCGTTGCGGTGTCTGTGCGTTTGGCGGTGGTTGTGCTGAAGGATCTTGAAGCGATGTGGCTGGGTTCAGGGACACGGGCAGTGATGCTGGGAGCGCTTCGGGGCGGGCTGGCGGCGGCGCGGGCAGGCTGGGCTGGGTCGGCGGCGGCGGCGGTGGAGGCAGTGTCATGGGGGTCATAGAGACGGGCAGCAGCGGAACGGAGGCTGGTGTCGGCGGAGGAGGCAGTGTCACGGGGATCGTAGAGACGGGCAGCAGCGGAACGGAGGCTGGTGTCGGCGGAGGAGGCAGTGTCATGGGGATCGTAGAGACGGGCAGCGGTGGAACGGAGGCTGGTGTCGGCGGAGGGTCACCGGCGGGCAGGCGGTCGGGGGGTGCTGTGGCGGACGCGGGCAGCAGCGCAGTTGCGGAAGGATACAGCATTGATGCAGCAGGGATCGGCTGGTGCAGGCTTGGGGTGCATCCGGCGGATGGATACGGCTGGAGCGAGTGCGGTGCCAATGCGTGGGAGGCGCAGGCAGCGCTGGGCACCACCGGGGGGGTTGCATCGATGGTGGCCGCAGGCGGGGTCCCCGGGATGCCGGTGGTGGGCGGGGCTGCAGAGGCGGCAGAGCTGCATCGGTACCGCAGCACTGAGGGATGGAGGTGGCGTTGGCGCTGCCGTTTGCGCTGGGCTGAGAGCGGGCTGAGCACATGGGGGGGTTGCATCGATGGTGGCCGCAGGCGGAGTCCCCGGGATGCCGGCGGTGGGCGGGGCGGCAGTGGCGGCAGAGGACGGGCCCGCGGGGATGGCTGGGGGCGGGCTGGAGGTGCTGGCAGGGGGCGGGCCTGCGGTACCGGAGGAGGACGGGCCCACGGGGACCAGCGCGGCGGAGGCAGGGGTTGGGGCTGCGGGATGTGGGGTGGCAGGGATAAACGGTACAGCGGGTGCGGAGGTGGGCGGAGGGGCCGCGAGGTCTGGTCCGGTGGTCGCTGTGGGTGGTGAAGTTGCTGCGAACACCTCAACCAGTGCTCTGCAGGCTGGAATCAGTCGGGCTACAGCAAAATCGCGTTGCGAGATATCATTAAAAAGCTTTACGCCGACCGTGTCCCAAAAGTTTTTTGTAAAGAAATCTGAGCGTTCTGCGTTTGGGAAATTGAGTAAGGTCCATGCTAGAAGGTTTTGTAGCTCTTGTTTAGGTAAATTACTTTGGATTTTAGTAGGAGTTTTAGTTGCTTATAGAGCTCTCTGGGGCGGAAAACTTTTGTCCCATGATTAGACGCGTTTATAAGTTACCTCTGTGTCGTCGGGGCGGGGTCCTCCAAGCGCAGGCGTTGGTGCTGGCCAGGTACCACAGTCTGTGCTCAGGACTCCGCGGCGAGTCCCTCCTCAGAGCTCCGGCTTCAGCGTTGCCTGGCAACAGCAGTCCGTGCTCGGGACGTCGCAGTTGGGTCTCCCCTCACAGCTCCGGGCTACGCCGTTCTTAGAAACAGCAGCCCGTGCTCAGGCACGCTGCAGAGTCCTCTCCAGGTGCACACTGCTCAGCAGCGTTCTCTGTGCTCGGGGGCTACCGCGGCACAGTCTTTTAAGAGCTCCAGAGTAACGCCGCTCTGCAGCGGAGTCCGTGCTCAGACACGCAGCTGACCCCCTAAGGAGAGCTCGAGCTCAAGGGGTGCGGCGGCCCGGTTGTTTTAGGAGCTCCTGAGTAACGGCGCTCGGTGGTGGTGTCACAGACACTGGGCACATAGCGGGCCCCCTCCACAGAGCTCCGGTTTGGGCGCTGCCTGGCAACGCCAGCACGTGCTCAGGGGTGCTGCGGCCCAGGTACCCAGAGCTCCGGACAGACCCTGCTTGGCAGCGGCCGTCCGTGCTCAAGACGACTTTGAGGTGTTTAAAAGAGTCTTTTTAGTTACCGTCTACAGAGAAGCGTCCTACAGGTGGGAAGATGAACCAGCTGTTTCCACGTCGAGCGCCAGCTGTAGAAAAAATATGGGGGGCTGCCGCAGGACTCAGTCGGTTCAGGGTGATTTCTACAGTTCAAGGCAGCTCCTGAAACATGCAGTTTATTTGCAAGGGTCGTGGGTGCAGGAGCTCTGCTTAAGCTGCCAGCCACAGCTTAGAGCATCCCCAGAGAAAAGCGAGAGAGAGAGCATAAGACAGAGCATAAGACACCTAAAAGTCTGGTTCCATGATATTCTATCTCTTCCTATACTGAATATGGCAATAGTACAACATCCAATCAATAGAAGACAGAAATCCTTATAGAATTTACATACAACCTATCAAAACTACTACATTACCATACTGTGGTACATTTTAACTCCTAAAAACTATTTTCTAAAACTACTTCTTTCTTCCCTGCCACGCTGGCAGGGTTTTTCTGACTCTTGGACTTTTCTGTTTGCTGAAGCATCTTCTTCTTTTCTAAAGACATTGCTCAATCAAGAGAGATTCTCCTTCAGCTGGCCAGCCCATTGTTTTTTAGTTATACAGTAACTAACAGCTCGGTATCTTATATCTCAAAGCCAGCTTTCATTTCTATTTCGCTTACAGGTTTTATATTTTCAGAATCTTTTGCCAAGCAGTCATATCTATAAGGTTTCCTTATTTCATCCTCCCCAACAAAGGGGAGGGCAGAGGGTGTTCCCTAACCAGCAGCCCAGTGCTCTCACTTGGACAATGACACTTGGGCACTGCTCGTGCTGAGGCCAGTCTCAGGCAGAGCCAAGAGCAAAGCCCTTTGGCAGCGTCACTGGAATGCCAGAGCCTCTGGCTTTGGCTGCAGTAGGACAAACTAGCCAGGTGCCACGAGTAGGACCTGCCTGGCCAAGTGCTCGGGGAAGGGCCAAGCATCTGCAGGGAAAAGGTTTTCCCCAGCTCTGGCAAGAGAATGTGCAGGTGTGGGAGAGCTCTGGGGCCAAAGTCAGGCAAAGCTCCTGAGCTTCCTTGCTGTTAAGGGCTGCCTAAGGCTCAGGTAATTGACAGCAACAGAGCTCCTTCTCTTTCAGGCAAAAGATGGTCCAGCAGAAGAAGGACTTTAAAGTCTTCATCTGGTTGCTCTTAGTGGCTCTTGGTGAGTTTTCATGAGCAAACAACTGAGAGTGACAGCCTGGCTGTGCTGGACACCAGCTTTCCTTCAGGGCCATTAGGTGTGGAAACTCCTGTGGCCCAAGGGCTTCCTGAGTGTGCCCTTGACTGGGACTGGCTTGTGGACCACCAGTAAGACTCCCAGGTAGTCTCACAGCCATGCTACTGGTTTGGCCACTGGACTGGATGACTTGCTGCAATGTTGAAAGAGAAGGGCATAGGTATTTCCAAAGCTGAACTGGGGATGCCTGGAGGGGAGGGGCTGTGCAAGGGGAGGGATGGGGAGGTACCTTCCCTAGCCCCTACAGCCTGGTCTTGGGCTCACTGAAGCGAGGGGAAACAGGGAGTAGATGTGGGGCAACAAACACAACTGAAGACCATGCTGGGATGTCCCCTGAAGCCTGGGCTGATGGCCCTCGGTCAGAGGCACATCCTCTCTCTGCACCCCACATTCCACACTCCTCAGCTGACCTGCTGCCTGACCCCCAAGGCAGCAGGGAGGAGACCATGGGCCCCGAGGGTTTGCTGCAGACCCCAATCCAGTAACTGTCTCTTGGTGATGTGATTTGTAGCTGTTGTTTCCTGCGGGACTGCCCTGCCAGGATGGTTACTGTGGACAAAGGGAATGATGGAGGTTAGTGACCGTTGTGGAAAAGGCACCTCCTGCAAGGGAGTGTTGCTGAATAAATTTCAGGCTCTTCTGCTTCTGCGTGGCATGACCCAAAGAAGAGGCAGATTGTGTAGTCTTCCCTGGGAAGCCACGATGTTCTAATGGAGAATTTTCTCTTTCAGGAGCTGACCAATGTATTTCCAGCAGGACTGAAAACTATCTGGTAAGAGAGATTTCCTGAACTGGAACTGTGTCTGTGCAGAAGTGTCAGCTGACCTTGTGCTACCTGTGCTCTGTTTCCAAACAGCAAAGGCTTCCATACTTCCATCCTGCCTTTGCCTTCTGCTCAGCTTGGGCTGGAAGGAAGCACTGGCAAAGCAGGGAAAGCACGTGTGTGTCTCCTCACTGAGCTCAGGTGCTTTGCAGAAGGAATGGGATGCTTTGACAAGATCTGCTTTTCTGTTCCTGCAGGAATTCACACACTTGGATTGAAACCCAAAAGTTGCAGAACCTGCTGGAAGAGGTCACTCAGCTTAGGGCAGAGATCAGTAGTTTGAAGGTGACCTTGCCATTCTGGGGAAAGAGGCTTGGCTGGGCAGAACCCCCAAGAAAGCTCTCCTTGGTGGGCTCAGAATGTTGTGACCACAGATGCTGTTCCTCCCTCCTCGTGGCTCAGTTTCCCAGCTCTGAGGGCATGCCTTGCCAAGCATGGCTGACCCCGAGCTCTGCCTCTGGGTGCTGGCAGCGTGCTGAACTCTCTGCTGATGTGGTCCTTTCCTATGTTTGCTCATGGCATTTCCAGGAATTGACCCAGATGGCTTTGGAATCCTGTGCCAAGATGGAGTGGGTCTTGAAGAGCTCTGGTAAGGACACGAGCAGCCTGGTCTCCTTGCCTTGCGCTTGTCTGTGTCCTATCCACAGCCTCAAGGATGACTGGGGCTGCACGTTCCTGTGGGGATGGCACAGAAATGACAGATATTCCTGTGGGGATGGCACAGAAATGACAGATATTCCTGTGGGGATGGCACAGAAACGACAGATATTCCTGTGGGGATGGCACAGAAATGACAGATATTCCTGTGGGGATGGCACAGGAATAACAGACGTTCCTGTGCAGATGGAGGGGCTCTCCTCCTCTCCACTGCATCTGGAAAAGGAATGGCTGGGTTGTCCTTTGCTGCCTCCCAGCACTCAGCCCTGTGGCAGAAGCAGTCACCGGGCACGTGGCTGCTGTCATTGCAGATGTGGACA